>JAABOM020059956.1:0-47471 GCA_011800125.2 Solanum clarkiae
AGTAACGAGGTCATACAACGAGGTATGTAAGGTTACTTGATTTCATATCACTTGGCATGAAACATAGATCTCTCCTTCCTATATAAAGGAATTCACCAACTCCGATACACTATTAACCAAGTCTCCACTCTTGTATATGTTCACATGATTCCATACATAGTCACCTTCAAAACTGCATACATGTTTGGATACCAAGTTACATGAGTTCCTGTTACAAAATAAAGTTCATGAGTTGTTCTATTTCATATGCATTTCATCATTTATGTAATGTACTCTTTTCATTATCATATTGTCTTATATGAGTATCAACATGTCACATGATACATATACAGTCCTACAACTCCAATATTATGGCCACCAAAAGAATCATCTCAAAGGTTATTGAAAGATAAAGTATACAATTTTTTATAGGTTGTAGCCCGAGGGGTAGAGATAGCACCTAGCCAGGGACGATCCTATCAACGGGGGGTAGCCCGAGGGGTTGAGTATAACCTAGCCAGGGATGAACCCGATACAGTTTCACCACTGATTAGTTAGTCATTTGTATTACAGTTGTGCACAGATTTTACAATAAAGGTAAAGTAATATAAAGAACAAAAAGTACATGATTCAACAGTGTAACTAAGGGTGGTCCATGATCTTCCATGGATGTGTGATTTCATTTGAGTTGTTACTTTACATATAGTATATCTCGCCTTACATACTCAGTACATTATCTCGTACTGACGTCCCTTACGGGGGACCTGCATTTCATGTTGCAGGTATAGGTACTAGTAGATCTCTCCAGTAGGAGTACAGGATATTCAGCTGTTGTCACCAAGCTCCAAGTTGCTTCGGGGCTTTGTATATGTCTAAAGAGTACGTGTTTTTATTGCACGGTTCATTGAGACGAGTCCTGTACCGACCCTTATCAGATGTTTTTCTTTATTTAGAGGCTTTGTAGACTATGTAAAGTAAAGTGTGGTCATTTCTCATACTTTAAATATCGTATCCCCAATGGCCCAGTCATATGCATTTCCTTCTGGCTAGTTATCACTGTTTATCTACTTAAAGGCATGTCAAAGGTAGAAATCTCTTATAATATATATAGAAAGCACATAGATACTGGTTGGTTCTCCCGAGCCTTACCAGCAACGAGTGCCAGTCCACCCTAACGGGACTTTGGGGCATGATAGAAGATTAAGTTGTTCTTCATCCCAAGTATGTAAGGCTAACCTAAAGAAAGGAATTGTTCTTCCATATGCCCTTTGTTTGAAGTAGGTTGATAGTTTAATGTAATGAGGGCTTTATATGAAATTTGTTGAATATTCCATTGAGAACTATATCTTGCTTATGAATTTTCCTAAATTGATTATCATCACAAACTTGATTTGATGCTTAAATGGTTTGCTTGAATTCTTATGTGAAATTTACATGAGTACTTTGTGTACGAATGCAAAAATGAGCTTAGGGAACGAGTCTAGAGCCTTGATGATATAAATGTGCATGTTGTTGTGGTATTGGTCCTGAGTATAGTGTGTTTATGATGATGATGATGAGATAGGTGTCCCCAGAGTCATAAAGAGGTTGAGCTTAATCTTAAAGAATGCTCCTAATTCGTTGAGGGGATAATTGATGAGATGAGTAGATAGTCCTTGCCCAAAAGAGACTAAGTGATGAGTAATATTGATGTTTGATAGCTTATGAGCATGTCGAGTCCTAGGTGGAGTGTTGAGCACCGAAATAAGATGGAGTGAGTCCCACCCATACTAATTAACTAGGTGGACAGCGTAAGAGAGGATTGAACCGTTAGAACAGATGTTTCCGTAGTCCCAAAAGAGGACTTGATGTTATTATGGATCCACGGATTGAGATGTCCTTTACCCCAGAAAGGTATTGGACAGATGTGGTGATGAAATCGCTTTGTTGTACTATCACCGGCTCATATGTGATAGTTGTCTGTTAGAGAAACTCCTAGATAGGCTCTACATTGATAGTACTCTGATGTTCATATGATAGTATGAGTCTTGACTATTACTAGTGATTCTTTTGTCTATTTCTTACCTTGAGCTGAGATGAGAATCTTTATGCGTTGATGTTGTTTTCTTTTATCCTGTCTATACTATTCATATTCAACCATTTTATATGCAATCTATTCTACGTACTGATGCTATTTGGCGTTGCATCATTTCATGACGTAGATACTGCAGACAAAGGACTTTGGCAAATGCCCCATTGAGGTTCAGCACTTCCCAGTTTAGAAATTTGGCGAGTCCTCCCCTACACTTGGAGGAAGCTATTTATTCCCTTTCACATGTTTTGAGTTATCTCCTTTTGAGTTTGTAGTAGCCATGGCCTGACATGGTACCTTCATAGACTGTAGAAGATGCCTCATGAGTTTCCTTGATTCTATCTTAAGTTATGAATGACTAGTCTTGAGGCTTATTGCCCTTATTCTTGATGTAGATGTGATGGCATAGAGTTACCCACTATTATGTCATTTGATATTCCTGATGTCATTTATTAATAGAATGACTTTGATGAGGCTAAGTGATTCTCTTGAGGACTAGTAATAGTTTTTGAGTGCCTGTTACGCCTAGGGTACCCTTCCTGGCGTGAAAAACTTGGTATCAGAACACAGAGTTCAAGTGTCCTAGGGAGTCTATGAACCCATGTCTAGTAGAGTTTTGTGTATGGGTTTGTTATGCACCACACTTCATAAGCAGTAGGCTATAGGACATTAAGAAAAGTTTCCCTTCTTCTATGTTCTGAGTTCGAGTGATAGAGTTTAACTATATGAAAACTCCTTTCTAATTCGTGTGTTACACATTTGCATATCATGCCTCAAAAATGCACTACTGCCCAGGGAGATGCCTTAACTCCAACTGCTAAGAACTCACTACCAGAGGTCCCTACCAAGACGGGGATGAGGTGACGGGGTAGACTTACCAGTACTGCTGAGGTTCCATAGGCGCCCTCTATATAGCCACAGTCAGCCCCCACTTGAGAGGTAGAGTTCACGGGAGCTATTACTATGCATACCCAGTTAGTGGCATCCCATGGTAATAATCGAGGTTCCCAAGCTCCGAACTCTAGTCCCAAGAGTCCATAGCTCCAACCAGGCTTAGAGACTTCTTACGGTTGAACCCACCAGTTTATAAAAGGTTAAAGGTTGAGGAGGACCCTTAGAATTTCATCGATGAGATATGGAAGGTTTTGAGGATCATGCATGCTAACGAGATTGAAGGAGTTGAGCTTGCCTCTTATCAGCTGAAAGATGTTGTCAATTTCTAGTATAACAAGTGGGAGGATATCCGAGGTGAGGATGCTAGCCTTGCTGAGTGGGATGAGTTTAAGGCTACGTTCCTCGACCACTTCTTTTCTTAAGAGTTGAGGGAGGCGAAGGTTGATGAGTTCGTGAACATTTAGAAAGAGAGGATGATTGATAAGTAGTATAGTCTCAAGATTATTAAGTTGTCCAGATATGATCCTGAGATGGTCCAAGACATGAGGGCAAGGATGAGGAAGTTTGTGTTGGGATTGGGCGGGCATGTGAAGAAGAAATGCAAAGCAAAATTGTTGATCCCAGATACGGACATCTCTAGGAATATGGTGTATGCCCAAAAATGAAGAAAATAAGAAAAGAGATAGGGAAGAGTATCTAAGCAGGAGAGCCAAGTCAGCAGGGCATGAGCCTAGCTAATAGAGACAAAATAAGGGTGACAAGTCTTACTTTCAGAAGAGGTCTTCCATTTTGCATCCTCTATAGCGGATGCACCGTCTAACAGAACAGGTATGATGAAACGTCTTATGGTCACCAAAATTTCAAGGCTCAGGGTTCTCAATCTCAGTTTATTGTGACCCATGGTACCAAGGGAAAGCCACCTTATGGCAAGTGTGGCAAACTTTATCTGGGTGCCATGTGGGCACAGATGTTTGTCACTCATGTTGGCAGATTGGTCACTTCCAGTATGAGTGCACAAAGAGGAGGCGAGATGAAGAAAGCAATAAAGAAAATTCCCCTGCACCACCTCAATCTAGCAACCATCAGAGGGGTCCTACTACGGGTACAGCAGGTTGGAAAAATAGTCTTTATGCCATGGCTAATCGTCAGGATCAGGAGGTAGCACCAGATGTTGTTACAGGTATGCTTCGAGTCTTTACTTTTGATTGTTATGCCTTAACTTGTGTGACACTCTGTCTTTTGTAACTCCCTATGTGTCTAGTAGATTTGGAATCCTTCCAGAGTATTTTCTTGAACCTTTTTTTGTTCCGCTCCTATTGGTGAGTCCATCTTAGCTGAGAAGGTTTACAGGGATTGTGTAGTATCTATCTATCTCAGAGATATCTTAGCTGACTTGGTAAAGTGTGATATTGTTGAATTTGATGTTATCTTTGGCATGGATTGGCTTCATGCCTTTTATGCCTCTGTTGATTGTAGGAACCGAGTTGTTAAGTTCTAATTTCCCAATGAACCCACCCTAAAACAAGTTTATCTCCTATGTTAGAGCCAAAGATCTAATCTCTAATAGTTGTATCTACCATCTTGTGCGAGTTAAGTCTGATGATGTTGAGTCCCCTACACTAAACTCGGTCCCGATTGTAACTGAGTTCCCTGAAGTGTTTCCAAAGGACCTGCCAGGATTCCCTCCAAATAGGGAGATTGACATTAGGATTGATGTTCTCCTCGATACCCAACCTATCTTAATTACACCTTCTAGGATGGTCTCCGTTGAATTGGAAGAGTTGAAAGAGTAATTAAATGGCTTGTTATAGAAGGGTTTCATAATGCCTAGTATTTCTCCTTGGGGTGCTCCTGTCCTATTCATGCAAAAGAAGCATGGGTCTCTCATAATGTGCATAGACTATAGGCAACTAAACAAGGTCACAGTAAAGAATTAGTATCCCCTCCCCAGGATAGATGATCAATTTGACCAACTTCAGGGTGCCACTTGCCTCTCCAAGACAAACCTCCGGTCGAGTAACATCAGTTGAAAGTGAGGGAATGTGACAATCCCAAGATAGCTTTTAGGACAAGATATGGCCATTTCCAGTTCTTGGTCATGTCCTATGGGTTAACTAATGCACCTGTAACCTTCATGGACTTGATGAACAGGGTATTCAAACCATACCTTAACATGTTTGTGATTGTATTTATTGATGATATCCTGGTAATTCTAAGGATGAAGAGAAGCATGCTAATCATCTTAGAGTGGTTTCGCAAACTCTCAAAGACCATGAATTGTATGCAAAGTTCTTGAAGTGTGAGTTTTGGCACAATTTAGTGTCCTTCCTAGGTCATGTTGTCTCAGGGCATGTTATTCGAGTGGATTCCCAAAAGATTGAAGTGGTTAAGAATTGGCCCAGACCGACCTCTTCAACTGACATAAGAAGTTTGTTGGGATTGGCAGGCTACTACCATAGATTTGTTGATGGATTTTCTTCCTTCTCTGCACCATTGACTAGGCTGACTCATGAAAAGGCCAAGTTTTAATGGTCTAATGAATATGAGCGAAGTTTTCAAGAGTTGAAGACTATACTGGTTGTTGCACCAGTTTTGACCTTGCCCGATAGGACGGAAGACTTCGTGATATTTTGTGATGCATCCAAAGTTAGACTGGGTTGTGTACTAATGTAGAGAGGGAAAGTGATAGTTTATGCTTCAAGGAAACTTAAGATTGATGAGAAGAACTATTGGACTCGTGATCTCGCGTTGGTAGCAGTGGTGTTTGCACTTAAGATCTAGCGCCACTACTTGTATGGAGTGCATGTGGACGTATTCAATGACCACAAGAGCTTGTAGTATGTCTTCAGTTAGAAGGATCTCAACCTGCGGCAGCGGAGATGGCTAGAGTTGCTTAAGCATTATGACATCAGCATTCTCTATCACCCAGGTAAGGCTAACATTGTTGTTGATGCTCTTAGCAGGCTATCTATGGGTAGCATCCCCTATGTGGAGGAAAGGAAGAAAGAACTAGCTAAGGAAGTCCATATATTGGCCCGACTGGGAGTGCCACTTAAGGAGAATAATAAAGGCGGGTTAATGTTCAAAATGGTTCTTCTTCATCTTTAGTGTCAGAGCTGATGCGAAATCAAGGCCAAGAACCTTTATTACTCCAATTGAAAGAAGATGCCCACAAGCAGAAGGTGATTGTTTTCTCCAAAGAGCGAGATGGAGTATTGAGATACCAGAGTTGATTACATGTTCCCAATGTCAATGGTGTTTGAGAGAGAATCTTGGTTGAAGCTCATAGCTCCTGATATTCTATTCATCATGGCTCCACCAAGACATACCATGACATAAGAGAAGTCTATTGGTGGAATGTAATGAAGAGGATATGTGATGATATGTTAAGAGGCTTGCTTGGGGTACCTTCGGGTTCCTCATCCGACGTGTCATGTCAAGGCCCTAGGCTCGAGTCGTGACAAACTTGGTATCAGAGCACTAGGTGGTTAGATCCTTGGATTCTAACATACCGCGTCGATTAGACTCATATTCAGGGTTGTGTTATGCACCACAACTATGAGTAAGAGGCTATGAGATATTTAGGAAACTTTTCCCTTCTTCATGTTCTAAGTCATGCTATAGAGTTAAAGTAAGTTTTTCCCCCCTAATGATTGTTCCTTGCCATGCTAGATCATGCCTAACACAAGAAGAAGATGAGCCCTGTGCACCCGAGGAGCAACTGGCTCATGGAGAGCTTCGTGATGCTCTCACGTTGCTTGCACAAGTTGTGGCTAACTGATGATATTCACACTCCAATAAGAAAGAGATCGTTGTTAACAATTAACTTAACCAAAGATTAGGGTCAAATCAACAGGGAATACGAGGTTTGACACTATAGATCCACTATAAATCATTTCAAGCATCAATAGATAAAATCTCTAAATGGGGGGGGGGGGGGATGTTTGCCATTTGAGAATAAAAATAAAAGTAAACACTAGACTAACTATGCAAGAAAACATTCAAATATAGGGACAACTTGGGAGTTGTGTTCCCCATGGTTCGTTGACTCAGTTACCCTAGACAACATAACTTTAATTGGGAATACGCATCCAGGACAGTAACTTAGGTTCTTCCAGCTCTCTTGTGAAGGTGAAGGCCGAATTTCACCATGGCACTTGGTCAACAACTATAGTATGCCAACTAACCATTACACAATGTCCCAGTAAACCTCCCCTTGGTCAGGTTTGGTTGATTAGATGAGAACACATAAATTGAATCCTATTATCTACTTCCTTTTCCTATTCGTCACTACCTTGGTCGGGATCATGATAGTAGGTGGGGTTTGGTGTTGGCCACCACCAAACATCAATAAAAATGAAGGGAAATAAACAATACATGCAAAACCCCAATCAT
The DNA here is from genome assembly GCA_011800125.2 of Solanum clarkiae. NCBI lineage: Eukaryota > Viridiplantae > Streptophyta > Magnoliopsida > Solanales > Solanaceae > Solanum > Solanum clarkiae. The sequence continues at coordinate 7,340 of JAABOM020059956.1, forward strand.
AGAAATGCACAAAGCCTAGGTTATTTCAAGTCAACTACCCATGGTTCCCACAACCTCATGTTGAGGGTTCTTAGCTACTCATGGCTAAGGCAAAACCAAAAATAATGCAAATAAATGACATAGTTGAGAGTTTATCCAAAGCAATGAAGAATAAGATCACCACAAGTTGCAAACCATAAGCTTTGATGAATGGAGAGTGAATACAATATGAGTCTTGCAATCCCCAAGAGTGGATTTTCCAATTAAAAATTGAAATCTACACTAAACCCTAAAAATTACTCTAGAGAGAATATACAAAGTGTTCTCTCAAAGATTCAAGTTTGGGATCCCAAAAATAAACCCTATCATAAAGTATTTATAGCTTTTAAAAATTCAACCCTAAAAATTAAACAGAAATCACAGTTGGCAGTAGGTATGTCGCACAGGTATGACATATAGGGTGACCTATGAGTCGTAATCGAGGTCTCGTATCATGCACTTTGCATTTTCGACTTAACTGTTATGACTCATTGGTATAAGTCATTTCTTGGGGTACGAGTCATATGCTTCTCTCATAGACTAGGCCTTCAGTTCTTGGTACAAAATTTTGGCTCTCTATTTCTTGCTACAACCCCACTTATACGAGTCGAAGGGAGATCTACGACTTATAGAATAGCCTCGTACAGCTGAACTCCACCTAGCAGATTTATGATTTTTACTCTCTTTGTCTTGCTACGACCCTACGACTCCTAGCTTGGGCTACGACTTGTAGGAAGGCTTGTATGTCCTGTACTTTAGCAAAATCTGCAACTTTCTCCCAAAATCATGCCAACCAACCTTTTCCGCAATAACAACACAAAAAACATATTCAAACCATAAAAAGTCGCATGAAGAACTCACAAAATCCATTGTTTTAGGCATCAAATATGTTGAATTTTGATAACACATCAACACCCTTAACTTAGAATTATTGCTTTTCCTCAAGAGACGACTCAATCTAAGAAGACAATGAGAAACACATAGTACCTACACTAATGGCATATAAATCATTTACTCTAATTCAGGTACCCAACTCTCATTTTCAAAACCAGATTGTAAGGCTACTCAGCAAACCAAAACAAAAAGATATATCCGGCAATCCAACTATGACAAGAAAAGAAATATCAACCTTCCACAATCATTGGGTTAGTCATATGCCGATCAAGCAGTGCAAATGCCCTCATAGAAAAAAAGTCCCTCTATCTCACTCAAAATGCATTTAGAATTCAGGGACTATGCTAGCACTCTAACTCTCACAAATGAAATTCATGAAAATGACTAACACCAGAAGCTTGCCTCTATACTCACCTTCCAGAATGGTGACAAAGTGGATTTGGCTCACTTTAGGACTTAATGTCTTGTAACATAGGCTCATGGGGCTTTGGTATGACATTTTAGGCAAGTAGTGACTAAAAGATATCCTTGAACCATGTTTACCAACACTTTTACCTTCATAACCCAACCATTTTCACTAAATTCGCCCTTATTCTCCTATTTCAAGTTGTTCCCGAGTGCCTTCTTTCTCTTTTTCAGTTGTTCCTTATTTTTGAAATCATTTTTGCTATCCTCTTCAATCCAAGGCACTTTTCTTTTCTTTTTCTCACCCTAGGTCCTGAATTTTCATTTTTTTTCTTTCTTTCCCAATTAACCACCTTATTTTCGGTGCTTTACTACAATAAAGGTCACCCTCAACTTGGGCTTTTAGCCTGAGGTGAAGCACACAATATCTATTCCCCAAACCACGCCCATTATTCGTAGCCACCCTCAACTTAGGCTTTTAGCCTCAATCAAATTTCACGTGTTCAAGGATAGACCAGGGCCAATATCAAGGTATTTCATAAAATAAGGCTAATCTAGCTAGGTGTCAAGAAAGAATGAGTGCAAGAGAGGCTTAAATAATAGGAACAAGGGGTCAGCTAGACATCTAGTTAGTCATTTAGGTAAAAGTGGGCTCACTAAAAGAACAAAGGCCTAAGATCCCTTTCAAATCAACCACATCACCAAACTAATCTTAGAGTACTAAGGCAAGTTTTGAGTGTGTACATAATACATGAATGCGGCAAAATAAGCTCACAATACACATGGCATCGCACACACAATCAAGTATAGACTCACAGGTTATGCTTCAAGCATCAATTTGCCTTCTCATTATCAGAACGAACATTACTAGATAATCAATATGCATGATTGCACTAATAACCAACATTCTCAAAAATTTTGAGGGTACCAAATTTTCAACAAAATTTAAAAAGAATTTAAAGACTATGTATACGCCAAAAAAATACTACTATATATCTATAAATTATTTGCACTACGTAGACATGCCAGTCCAACAGAAATTAAAATATCCATAAGGAAAATGAAACACGACAAGAAAAACTTGGGATCAAAAAACGGGGAAGTTATGGACTCGAGGCTACTTAGACTTTACCTTAATCCATAACTTCCCATACCCCACCAACAGAGAATACTTTGTCCTCAAAGTAAATACATATACTAAATACGAATAACAAATATATATATATATATATATATATACACACACACACACACACTAAAACCAACATTTCAAAACCAAATATCCAAAATAAAAATAAAAAAAATTCAACACAAAACATTTAAAATATCCAAAACCAACCTCAAGAAAATATTGTCTAGCAAAAAAGAACAAAGTATCCATAAATAGAAAGTAAGGGTTGGGGTCAAAGTAGAAAACATCATGGTGCTCAAGTACAGACATCTGTCTGGTAAGCAGGGTCTTGAGCTACAGCCTCATCCTCAGTAGTCTGGGCTGCAGCTACAAGTGAGCTACCCTCTCCATGTGTAGTCCACTACTCCCAGTCTCTCTTTATAAATGCCATAAGCAGTGATTCTTACAGTACCTCCTCTGGTATCAGCTCCTCCTCCAGTGCTGTTGTCTCACTGTGTGTAGGAGTCATTTGTGGCGAGGCACTATCAGACCCATCTCCGTCACCCTCCTCTTCAAACTAGGAGGAACTGCAGACTACCATCGGAGCCTATGTTGTACGAGCCTGACTCTAAGGTACATTATCCTCTAGGTCTATTCTGACCTTATGAACTTCCACATACCCCTCGGATTGCTCAGATTCAGAGGACTCATCAACCAACCACCTTTGAAATGTCTTGATAGCTCGTTTATCCTTTGGAGGCATTCTTCCTAGTCACTATGAACCTCACTTATGACTCGAAAGGGATCCTACAAATCATAAGGTTAGCTTGTAGTGTGTGTGCCAATCTTTACTCCTTACCATTTCCCCCTATGAGGCATGACAACAAATTATAGTATGCTCCTGCGACTTATAGGCCTGATCCTATGGGCTGTCCCCAACGTAATTTTTTCCTCGCACCTGTAGCTCTTGCTTTTTATCTGCAATCTCTGACCTCAAAATGGACCAATCTTCAAATCACCACATTTAAATCGATGTCTATAAAACAAGAAAACATCAAACTTTCTAAGAATTAAAACGACCAAATAAACTTAGAAATAATTCAAAAACATTAAATATACTTGGGTTGCCTCCCAAGAAGCACCTTGTTTAACATCGTGGCTCGACTTTGTCATCCTCCGTCATAAAAAATCATCAATGTCCCAAACTTCACTCTTAAACTCATCCAAGTGTTTCTTTGATTAGAGGATGTTAAACACGACCTCCGCATCATTGACCGTGAATCGAAGTTGACCCCAAATCCATATCTATCAAGGCTCTCCCGGAGGCCAGAAATGGTCTTCTCAATACAATGGGCACCTCGAAACTAACCTCACAATCAAGGATCACAAAGTCCACATGAATGATGAATTTATCAACCTTCAAAAGCACATCAAGAAGTATTCCTTCTGGCTTTTGATAGTTTGATTGCGACACCCCACAACTTGATGCGTTGACCCAAATCCATATCTATCAAGGCTCTCCCGGAGGCCAGAAATGGTCTTCTCAATACAATGGGCACCTCGAAACTAACCTCACAATCAAGGATCACAAAGTCCACATGAATGATGAATTTATCAACCTTCAAAAGCACATCAAGAAGTATTCCTTCTGGCTTTTGATAGTTTGATTGCGACACCCCACAACTTGATGCTCTTGTGTATCATTGTTTCAAGCCTCATTCGGTTATGTTGGGGGTGTACTAGATAAATGGGAGACCCCTAGTACCTAAACGAGTTCAAGACTTACCTTTAAGTTGAGTTTTGGGTGTTGTTCCATACAAGGGTCAAATTTAAGTTAGCATAGCTATTAGCATATTTTGAACTGGGTGACCCACAACATGTCAAATGAAATTCATTTGAGTTAACTTCGCAACTTTGTTTCACCTCATTCTTATGTTGGATGAAGGAGTTATGACCATTTTCATGAGACCCTCCCGTGCAGTGAAGCCCCACGGGCACCCATATGGGCCATGTGGCCCTGTACGGGTCATGTGAAGGGGTAAGGGACATATAGCCTGGGAGGGTGGTGGGAAGCAACATCTTATTATCTAATCAAGGTAGGACGGACCATTACACGGTCCGTGTGACACCACACGATCTGTGAAACGGTCCGTCAAGGTGACGAGACATCAATTTTTCCAAGTTTCCCAACTTCCATTTTTTTCACTAAGGCACTTCGCATGGGCACTCCACACGACCCGTGGAGTGCCATATGATAAGTGAAGCCTCCGTTGAGATTATACTTAGCCAATTTTTCCATCCGTTCACTAATGGTATTTCCGTAAATGCTAATTATCCTAACGATCCTTTTTGACTTTTTAGGCTATCTTAACCTTCCTAAAAGACCTAAACAATATCCCAAAAGATCAAAAATCATTACTCTTATCTCAAATATAATCTCAATTCTATCAAAAGCCTCCATCAAGATCCAATTCAATTTCAAGGAAACCCAAGAACAAGATTGGATTCAAAGATCATTTTCAAGTCTCCATTCTTCCCAATCTCAATTCCAAGCAACTCTAGACCTAAGGTATGTGGTGTTGAATCATTGGGTCCTTCCACCCATGGTGCCTAAATCCACTTTTAATTAATATTAAAAAATTTAAAGTTGATTTTACATGTGGGTCTTGTATATTGAGAAATTTACTGCATAATGATTTTAGTTCATGAAAGTATGATTGTTTTAGCATGTTTTGCACTTCAAATCTTGGATCTAATGTTCTAATTGATGATGGATTTTGATATGAATGTCTTGGGAGTGTTGCAAGTTATAAATTAAAGGATTTACCACTAATTTTCCTATATAATTTTATCTCTAAATTGCATTCTCTTTTACCCCCATTACACATCCCCAAGAAGTTTGATAAAATATTCGATTATGATTTCTTGAGAAATTGAAAAGCATGAGATATGATATGAATGATGTTATGATGATGAAATGAGCTTATCTACATGATTGTTCCTACATGATGTATTACATTAGAGCTTATGATGAATCCTATATAAAGTGTTGCGCTAGACCATGCCCAATCCGGGAGGGGGGGATAAGAGCCCGGGTAGCCATGTGAGGGGTTTATACCTCACTATGTAGGATGATTGGAGTGTGACCATCATCAACCAAGTTGGGTGTTCGTATATATCAACCATGTGATGAGTTTATACTTCACCACCTAGGATGATTGGGGTGTGACCATCAACAACCATGTGAACGGTTTACACTTCACCACCTAGGATTATTGGGGTGTCACCATCATCAACCAACCAAGGTTGGAAAGCTAGCTCGATCTCTTCTTCATATATGATATTCTATACAAGTATGATTTACTTAAGCATGTTTTACTTTAGCAATGATCATACATGTCATATTGCTATATTATGCCTATTGTCTATTGATAATTATGATGTCTATTCCTTGTTGTATTGCATCCCACATACTTAGTACATTCCAACGTACTAACCCATACTCTTACTTAAATGATGTCACCATGTAGGAATTGGTGCCCAAGTTGGTCCTCCTCTTCCACGTGGTTAGGCGTGCTATTCCAAGCTTGTTGGTGAGTCCTCCATTTTGGGGACCTTAGTCTGTGTTGCTATTAACTATGTATTCAAATTCTCTTTACCTTGTCGTTTACTTATGACTACGAGGGTGAGCCTGGTTGTATATCTTGGCCCCCGCCATTATCTATGTGGTAGAGGTGTGGTTGGACAAAGCTATGTATTTATGCCATGAGTTGATTTTATTATCTCTTAACTTTATGTTATGACGAGTTCTCCCTTAGTCCTTTTACCCTTGTTTCCATTCTTCAAATGTCATTTAATTATTTCATGACCAAGGATATGTAATGATATGCTATGAGGCTTGCTTGGGATTCTTTCGGGTTCCCCATTCACTGGTCACGTCTAGGCCCTATGCTTGGATCATGACAAAGATGGTGTCAGAGCACTAGGTTGATAGATCCTTGGAGTCCAACACACCATATTTATTAGAGTCCTATTCATGGTTGTAAAGCGTGACATGACTATGAATAGGAGGCTATGAGGCGTCGTAGGAAATGTTTCCCTCCTTCATGTCCTAGGTCGTGCTATAGAGTTGTGGTAAGTATTTTCCTCCAATGATTATTGTTCTTTGCTATTCTAGATCAGGTCAAATACTAGAGGAAGATGGGCCCAAACTCCTGATGAGCAACCAACCAATGGTGAGTTCCGGGATGCCCTTACTATGCTTGCCCAAGTGGTGGCCAACAAAGTCCAACAAGGGGACCAAGACCCTCATGCTACTACCCCAGGAGCTAGGTCAAGGGACTTCACAAGGATGAACCCTCCGGTTTTCCATGGATCAAAGGTGGATGAAGATCCACAAGAATTTATCGATGAAATCTACAAAATCTTGTCTATCATGGATGTTGGACCAAATGAAAAGACGGAGTTTGGCGGCGTACCAACTCAATGGGGTGGCTCAAATTTGGTTTGATAAATCGAAGGATGAGAAGGGTAATGGAGATCTAAAAGGTAAAGAAAATCAGAGAAAATTGGAACATTGTAGAGATTTATTAACTTTGGGCTTTTCATCTATGGGCTTGGTTTTATTTAGGGTAAAAAAAACAAGTGAGCACTCTTTCTGCTTTAGGTTGATAGGTCCTCACAGTCCAACACATCGCGTCGATTAGAGTCCTATTCATAGTTGTGAAGAGTGTCATGGCTAGAAAATGAAGCTATGAGGCGTTTTAGAAAATGTTTCCTTTCTTTATATTTTAAGTCATGCTATAGAGTTATGGTGAGTTTTTCCCATAACGATTGTTCTTTTCTATGCTAGATCAGCAAAACACTAAAGGAAAATGTGCACAAACTCCCAAGGATAATGCTAAGAAATTAGGATAATGCTATAAAAGTTCACCTGACAAGCAGTTGCAAATGGACAATTTTACTGTCTGTTGGTCCTAAATTCTTTATACATTTAATTTTTCCTTCACTCTTGCATTATCCTTAAAATTACACAAAATTGAAAATTATAAAATAAACAAAATGGGGCACCACCATTGCTTGTAGTATGTATACACATGATCCTCAAGAAAGTGTTAATTAATTATATTGTTGATATATTTTATACATTAATATACGATAAGACAGTCATTTAATCATGCGTTGGCGGCGCCATTATTTTTATTTAGGTTAAAGCATCATTCGTTTAACTTATGTCGGTTCTTCTCTATTGAGCTTAGGGAAGCAAAGTTGGTTGAGTTTATGAATTTGAAACAAGATGGTATGAGTATGAGGGAGTATGACCTCAAATTTAATCAACTTTCAAAGTATGCTCCTCACTTAGTGGCCAATCCTAGGTCAAGGATGAATAAGTTTGTTATGGGAGTTTTCGACTTGGTAAGTGAAGTATGCCAGTCCGCCTTCCTTATTAATGATATAGACTTGCCTCAGTTGATGACCTATGCCGAGCAAATGGAAGAAGAGAAGTTAAGAAAGAGGAGGTACCATGAGGCCAAGAGGGCCCGGTTTGAGAGTAAGTTCCAAAGGGATGCTAGATTTCACCAAGTCCAAGGGTCTTCCTATACTACTAATAGGCATTTGCCAATGACTTCCCTAGGCCTTAAGGTGTGGGTGGAGTGGCTCCTATAGAAGTGTGTCCTAAATGTGTAAAGAAGCATAGAGGTCTATGTTTGAAGAGTTCTAATGCGTGCTTTGAATGTGAGGAGCTTGGTCACAAGAAGGTAGATTGTCCAAGAAGCCGTGGTAAGGGTCGGGGTGCAAATGTAGTTCCATTGTGTAGAGGTAGTCCTCAAGGTGGTGCCCAAGGCACAATCGATTTTATGCTCTACATGGGAGGCAAGGGGTTGGTGAGGTTCCCAACATTATTATCGGTATGTTGAAAATCTTTTATCTTAATGTATATGCTTTGATTGATCCGGGTGTCACCCTTTCCTTTGTTACCCCCTTAGTTGCTAAAAAGTTCCATGTTGTGTCAGAGTTGTTGCATGAGTCTTATGAGGTGTATACTCCTATAGGTGCATTAATTATTGCTAAGAAAGTATGCAGAAACTATCTAGTTTGCATCTTGCATAAAAACTTACCTTGTGATCTTGTTGAACCAGATATGGTTAATTTTGATATTATTCTTGGGATGGATTGGTCGCATGCATACTATGTTTCGATTGATTGTAGAACCCATAGGGTCAAGTTTCAATTCTCAAATGAACCCGTCCTTGAATGGGAAAGTCATGATATGGTGATAAAGGATAGATTCATATTATGTATTAAAGCCCATAGTTTGATTTCCAAGGGGTGTTTGTATTATCTTATAAGAGTCAAAGATGTGGAGTCCAAAGTCCCTTCCATAGAGTTGGTTCCGGTTGTAAATAAGTTCGTTGCTGTCTTCCCAAATGACCTTCCCGATGTCCCTCCCAAAAGGGAGATAGATTTTGGCATAGATCTCCTTCCTGATACTCAACCTATCTCCATTCCCCCTTATTGCATGGCCCCGACGGAGTTGGAGGAGTTAAAGGAGCAATTGAAGGACTTGTTAGAGAAGGGATTTATTAGTCCTAGCCAATCACCTTGGGGTGCACTGGTGTTGTTTGTAAAGAACAAGGATAGGTTACTTAGAATGTTTATTGACTACCGACAACTCAATAGCGTCACTATAAAGAATAGCTATCCACTTCCAAAGATTGATGACTTGTTTGACCAATTGCAAGGGGCTAGTTTTTTCTCTAAGATTGATCTTCAGTCCGAGTATCACCAAGTGAAGGTGAGGGAGTGTGATATTCCCAAAATGGCCTTCCGGACTAGATATGGGCATTATGAATTCGTGGTGATGTCTTTTGGATTAACCAATGCACCGTCCATCTTCATGTATTAATGAATAGGGTCTTCAAACCCTACCTTGATTCCCTTGTTGTAGTCTTCATTGATTATAATTTGATCTATTCACATAGTAGAGAGGAGCATATGTGGCATTTGAGGGTTGTGTTGCAAAGATTGCGGGAAGAGAAATTGTATGCTAAATATGAAAAATGTAAATTTTAGTTAAAGAAGGTTGCATTCTTGGGTCTTTGGTGTCGGGGGATGGTATAAAAGTAGATCCTAAGAAACCCGATGTGATTAGAAAGTGGCCTAGACCATTGATCCCGTCAGATATTAAGAGCTTCTAGGGCCTTGCGGTTTACTATAGAAGATTTGTGAATGGGTTCTCCTCCATTGCTTCCCCTATGATAAAATTGACTCAAAAGAAGGTTAAGTTTGTGTGGACCGATAAATGTGAGGAAAGCTTCTAAACATTGAAAGATAGGCTTGTGTCAGCTCCTATATTATCACTACTGGATAGGCTTGAGGGTTTTTTCGTGTATTGTGATGCATCTAGGGTTGGTTTGGGTTGTGTGCTTATGCAAAATGGTAAGTTCATAGCCTATGCTTCTAGGCAACTCAAAGTGCATGAAAAGAACTCCCTTACCCATGATTTTGAATTGGCCTCCATGGGGTTTGCATTAAAGATTTGGCATCATTATTTGTAGGGAGTGCATGTTGAAGTATTCACCGAATATAAGAGTCTCCAATATGGCTTCACTTAAAAAGATCTCAACTTGAGGCAAAGAAGGTGGCTAGAACTTCTTAAGGATTATGACATGAGTGTGCATTACCACCGGGGTAAGGAAAATGTTGTGGCAGATGCTTTGAGTTAGGTGTCTATGGGTAGTCTAGCTCATGTCGATAGTGGTGATAGGGAGATGGATAGGGAGGTGTATAGGTTGGCTAGATTGGGGGTGAGGTTGGAAGATGTGGTTAGTGGTGTTGTGGTTGATGACTCCAAATCTTCATTGGTTGATGAGGTTGTAGCAAAGCAAGATCTAGACTCCTCCTTGCTTGAGTTGAAGGCTTTGGTGAAAGAGGGAAAGATAGAGGTTTTCGGGGGAGATGGGGCCCTTAGATACCAAGGTAGGTTGTGTGTGCCAAGTGTTGATGATTTGGGGGAGAGAATTCTTGATGAAGCCCATAATTCCTGTTACTCTATCCACCCCGGTTCCACCAAAATGTATAGAGACTTGAGGGATGTATTGGTGGGGAGGCATGAAGGGGGGCATTGCCAAATTTATTTCCGATTGCCATAGTTGTCAACAAGTAAAAGCCGAACATCAAAGGTCGGGTGGCCTAAACCAAAATATATAGATTCCTACTTGGAAGTGGGAGGTGATTAATATGGATTTTGTAGTTGGATTACCCAAGACTAGAAAAGGTTTTGATTCCATATGGGTGGTGGCTGATAGGATGACAAAATCGGCTCATTTTCTACTGGTTAAGACCACATACGATGCTGAAGAGTATGCAAGGTTGTACATCCATGAGTTAATGAGGTTGCATGGGGTTCCTTTATCCACCATACATCCATGAGTTAATGAGGTTGTACGGGGTTCCTTTATCCACCATATCGGATTGGGGAGCACAATTCACTTCACACTTTTGGAGGTCTTTTCAAAGGGGTCTTGGTACAAAAGTTCACCTTAGTACGGCCTTTCATCCCCAAACGGATGGCCAAGTCTAAAGAACCATTCAAACCCTTCAAGATATGCTAAAGGCATGTGTATTGGAGTTGAGGGGTAGTTGGGATGACCATCTTCCTTTGATTGAATTCGCATACAACAACAGCCATAACTCTAGCATCGGTATGGCTCATTTTGAGGCTATTTATGGAAGGCGATGTAGATCATCGATCGGTTGTTTTGACGTTGGAGAAGTGGCCTTATTGGGACCGGATCTAGTTATGGTTGCTCTTGAGAAGGTTAAGATGATTAGGGAAAGGTTGAGAATAGCCCAAAGTCATCAAAAATCTTATGCCGATGTGAGAATAAGAGACCTTGAATTCAAAGTGGGTGATTGGATTTATTTGAAGGTTTCTCCAATGAAAGGCGTGGTCCCTTTCGATAAAAAGGGGAAGTTGCGTCCTAGGTACGTTGGTCCTTATGAGATCTTGAAGAAGGTTGGCAAGGTAGCTTGTGAGTTAAAGTTACCTAGTGAAATGAACTTGGTTCATCCTGTGTTCCATATCTCTACGTTGAGGAAATGTGTGGGTGACCCTAATGCTATTTTCCCTCTTGAGGTGGTAGGTGTTGTCGAGGATAACTTGACTTATAAGGAGGTCCCAGTTCGGATTTTAGATAGGCAAGTGAAGAGATTAAGCAACAAGGAGTTGATATCCATTAAAGTCCTTTGGAGGAACCAACAAGTCGAAAGCGCTACGTGGGAGGCTGAAGCAAACATGCAAAAATGATATCCTTATCTTTTGCCACTCCACTCAAGCCTAAGGCACTAATCCTAAGTCCTTATGCGATTTCAAGTCTTAATTTTTGCCCTTAAGCCATTACATACATTCATGTTTATATGGGCGAGGTTTATGGTAAATTTTGATGTTCATATTGAGACCTTTTTGAAAATGATATTTGATACATTTGTTACATCTATGTTAGGCTAAAAAAAATCTTTATGGCTACCCTCCTTGTGTACGTTTCTCTTACATTTGGGGACGAATGTTACCAAGGGAGAGATATTGTGACACCCCATCACTTTATGCTCTTGTGTATCATTGTCTCAAGCCTCAATTGGTTATGTTGGTGGTGTACTAGATGCATGGGAGATCCCTAGTACCTAAATGAGTTCAAGACTTACCTTTAAGTTAAGTTTTGGGTATTGTTCCATAAAAGGGTAAACTTTTAACGAGCAAAACTCTTAACATATTTGGAACTGGGTGGTCCACAACATTTCAAATGAAAGCCGTTTGATTAGCTTCACAATGCACTTTGTTTCACCTCATGCCGATGTCGGACGAAGGAGTTATGACCGTTTTCGTGAGACCCTCCCCTGCAGTGAAGCCCCATGGGCACCCATACTGGCCGTGTGGCCCTATACAGGTCGTGTGAAGGGGTACGAGTCGTGTCACCTGGGCTTGTGGGTGGAAGCAACATTTTTTTGGCTAATTAAGGTGGGACGGACCATTACATGGTCCGTGTGACACCACATAGTCCATGAAACAGTTTGTTAAGATGACGAGACATCAATTTGTCCATGTTTCCCAACATTCATTTTTTTTCACTAAGGCACTTCACTGGGAACTCCATACGACCCATGGAGTGTCACATGACTAGTGAAGCCTCCAGTAAGATGACACTTTTCCAATTTTTCCATCCGTTCACTAATTGTATTTTCATAAATGCTAATTATCCTAATGAAACTTTTTGACTTTTTACGCTATCTTAACCTTCTTAAAAGACCTAAACAATATTCCAAAGGATCAAAACTCATTACTCTTATCTCAAATACACTCTCAATTCTCTCAAAATCCTCCATCAAACTCCACTTCAATTTCAAGGAAACCCAAGAACAAGATTGGATTCAAAGATCATTTCCAAGTCTCCGTTCTTCCCAATCTCAATTCCAAGGAACTCTAGACCTAAGGTATGTGGTGTCGAATCATTAGGCCCTTCCACCTTTGGTGCCTAAACCCTCTTTTAATTAATATTGTATGATTTAAAGTTGATTTTACATGTGGGTTTTGTATATTAAGAAATTTACTGCAAAATGATTTTAGTTCATGAATGTATGATTGTTTTAGCATGTTTTGAGCTTCAAATCTTGGATCTAATTTTGGAATTGATGAGGGGTTTTGATATGAATGTCTTATGGGTATTGCAAGGTATAAATTAAAGGATTTAGCATGAATTTTCCTGCATGATTTTATCTCTAAATTGCATTCTCTTTTACCCCCATTACACATCCCCAAGATATTTGATAAAATATCCAGTTATAATTTCTTAGAAATTGAAGTCCAAAGCATGAGATATGATATGAATGATATTATGATGATGAAATGATATTATTTACATGATTGTTCCTACATGAGGTAGTGCATTAGAGCTTATGTTGAATCCTTTATAAAGTGATGCACTAGACCATGCGCAATTTGGGGGGATAAGAGCCTAGGTAACCATGTGAGGGGTTTATACCTCACCCCCTAGGATGATTGGGGCATGTCCATCATCAACCAAGTTGGGGTTTTGTACTCATCAACTATGTGAGAGGTTTATACTTCACCACCTAGGATGATTGGGGTGTGACCATCATCAACCATGTGAAGGGTTTATACTTCACCACCTAGGATGATTGGGGTGTCACCATCATCAACCAACCAAGGTTGGAAAGCTAGCTTGGTCTCTTCTTCACATATGATATTTTATACGATCATGATTTACTTAAGCATGTTTTACTTTAGCAATGATCATACATGTCATATTTCTATATTATGTCTATTATCTATTGATACGCATTTTTATTACGGTGTCTATTCCTTGTTATATTGCATCCCGCATACTTAGTACATTCCAATGTACTAATACATACTCTTGCCTACATGATGTCACTATGTAGGAACCAGTGCCCGAGTTGATCCTCCTCCTCCACATGGTTAGGCGGTGCTATTCTAAGCTTGTTGGTGAGTCCTCCACTTCGGAGACCTTAGTATATGTTGCTATTAACTATGTACTAAATTCCATTTACCTTTTCATTTACTTATGACTATGAGGGTGATCTCAGTTGTATGTCTTGGTCCCCACCATTATCTATGTAGTAGAGGTGTTATTAGACAAAGCTATGTTTTTATGCCATGAGTTGACTCTATTATCTCTTAACTCTATGTTATGACGAGTTCTCCCTTAGTCCCTTTTTCCCTTATTTCCATTCTTCAAATGTCATTTAATTATTTCGTGATCAAGGATGTGTAATGACACGCTATGAGGCTTGTTTGGGATTCCTTTGGGTTCCCTATTCGCTGGTCATATCTAGGCCCTAGGATTGGATTGTGACATTGATCCACCGTGAGCAACCACATTCTTGTCGGATTAGGGGTGCCAAGACCAAGCTTTTTGAATATGGCAAAAGACATTAGATTAATACGTGCTCCCAAGTTGTACAATGCTCTTGCAAATTCGACATCACCAATGGTGAATGCATCAGGGTCCTCTTATTTGTGAACAAGGCATTTGGTCATAATTGCACTACATTGCTCGAGCTCTTCTGAGAGCTCTTGGCTCAAAGTGCGCTTCTTCGTTGCCAAATACTTCATATACTTGGATTATCTGGGCATCTTCTCCAAGGCTTCTAAAAAGGGGATATTGATGGAAAATTATTTTAAAATTGAGAGGAAATGCTTGAATTTGCCATCTTACTCTTTTTTTCTATGTCTTTGAGGAAACGGAGGAGGTGGCTTTGGGATCATCTTGACTTTCTCTTACTCTCCAACCTCTTTGCTTTCCACTCCATTACTCTCTAGACTTTCTTCTTCAGTCAATACCTTGCTATAGTGAACCTCTTATACATTTCACCCTCAAACACTGGCATAGGGGGATCGATGGTGCTTTTTCCACTTCGAGTCATGACTGTCATACAATGCCCTTCATTTTTAGGATTTTGAACCGTTTTGCTTGGTAAGGTTCCCTTTTGGCATTGGTTCAGTAGTGAAGAAACTTGTCCAAATTGTTGTTTCAATTACTTTATTGCCATAGAGTGAGACTCTATCTTTTGGTTAATGCTTGAAATATCCATTTTCATTCCTTTCAAGGTCTCATCTTGGTGATCGGCTCTCTTCAATAATTTGTCAAACATCTCTTCAATCCTAGAGTTACATGACCTAGCATCACGGTAGTGAGGCGGCACACAATGATCATTCCTATATCCATCTCATCTACCCTATTTGGCATCTAGCACTCTCTCCCTTTCATAGTAGCCACCACAATTGTCTCTATATGCACCCTCACAATTGTAATTCTGACCTTGATTCTCAGAACCTTGCCTCCAATAGTCCGAGTTGGACTCTTGGGTGTATTTTCAGAAACCCGCTATTTTGTTGCTCACGAAGCAAGCATCCTCATCAAAGAATGGATCTTCATACATAGGAGTCTTTGGAGGTTGGTGAGTCACCGCTTGAACACTCGCTTGGTTTTGCTTCAAGACTAAGGCCATACTTATGCGAAGTTGAGAAAGTTTCTCCATGATCTCCTCATTGACTTTTTCTTGCTCATTGTTGGTGGTGGCTGCACAAGATCTCTTTGTTGCACCATGCTCTCTCTGACCCCATGCTCTGTTTTATTTTAACCATTTGCTCCATCCTTGAGGCTACCAATGCAAAAGGTTGGTCAATAAACATGCCTCTGATGATTGTGTCGACAGAAGCTTGTCTATTCTCATCAAGCGCCCGATAGAAAATCTCAACCAAGGCATCATGAAAAATCTTATGATCAGGGACCATCCTTAAGCATTTCTTGAATCTCTCCCATGTGGTACTAATAGAGTCACCAGGCAATTGCTCAAAATTGTTTATTTGGTCTTTGAGCTTAAGATTCTTTAATCTTGGAAAATATCTCTCTTAAAACACTCTCTGAAGCTCTGCCCAACTTCTTATTGTACTCGGAGGAAGCTCAGACAACCACACAGCTGCATTGGTCGTTAGTCCCAATAGGAACACCCTCAAACCAACCACATCAAGAGAAAGATTTTGTGTCCTCATAGCACTTTTACAGACGAAGATGACATTGTGGAGATGACGGTAGGGATCCTCTGAAGGTAGCCCTGTGAATAAACCACGGTTTTGGAGCATTTGGAGTAATCCATTCGATACCCTGAACATAGTCTATGCCAGTAATGGAGGCAAGACTATAGCACCAGTAACATCCATGGCCATAGGGTTCAAATAATATTGATTCCATCCGTAAGCATTCTCATTGATGTCCCTAAATTGTGGCATGTTGTCCCTTGGTGGTGGATTCTCTTCTCTTCCCATATCATCTTCATTAATGTTTATATCTTCCTCAACCGCTCCATGCTCATTCACTTGAGCCATTCTTCTAAAGAGTCGATGGATCTCGAAATTGGTCGGAGCTAAGGGATTGCCTTAGCTCCTTGTATTAGGCATACAATCTAGTACACCCTACAAATACAATCAAATAAAAAAGGAAAAGTAAAAGTAAAATACAAGAGAAGCTAGAAATTAATACTTGAGTTAACTAATAGTGAAATCAAGTCAAAACCTAGTCTTATTCCCCTGCAACAGCACCATAATTTTTTATGATGTTTATGCTCCAATAAGAAAGTGATCGCCATCAACAATTAACCTAACCGAAGGTTAGGATCAAATCCACAGGGAATATGGGGCTTGACACTACAGATCCACTATCAATCATTTCAATCATCAATAACTAAAATCTCTAAACGGGGGATTTTGCGATTTGAGAATAAAAATAAAAAGTAAACACTATACTAACTATGCAAGAAAACACTCAAATTTAGGGACAACTTGGGAATTGTGTTCCCCATGGTTTATCGACTCAAATAACCTAGACAACATAACTCTAATTAGGAATTCACATGCAGGATGCTAACTTAGGCTCTTCCAGCCCTCTTGTGAAGGTGGAAGTGGAATTTCACCATGGCGCTTGGTCGGCAACTATGGTGTGCCAACTAATCATTACCCAATCTCTCAGTCAACCTCCCCTTAGTCAAGTTTGGTTGATTAGATGAGAACACATCAATCGAATCCAGTCATCTACTTCCCTTTTCCTATTCGTCACTACCTTGGTCGGGATCGTGATAGTAGGCGGAGTTTGGTGTTGGCCACCACCAAACATCAATCAAAATGAAAAGAAATAAAAAATAAATGCAAAACCCCAATCATAGAAATGCACAAAGCCTAGGTTATTTCAATTCTACCCATGTTGCCACAACCCCAAGTTCTGGGTGCTTAGTTACTCATAACTTAGGTAAAACCAATAATAATGCAAATAAATGACATAATTGAGAGTTTACCCAAAGAAATGAAGAATAAGAGCACCACAAGTTGCAAACCCCAAGCTTTGATGAATAGAGAGTGAATACAATATGAGTCTTGTAAACTCCAAATGTGGGTTTTCCAATTAAAAATTAAAATCTACACTAAACCCTAAAAATATTCTAGAGAGAATATTCAAAGTGTTCTCTCAAAAGATTCAAGTCTGGGATCCGAAAAATAAACCCTATCATGAAGTATTTATAGTATTTACAAATCTAACTTAATAATTAAATAGAAAATATGGCAGCAGGTACGCAAAGGTACAAACTCGTATGACTCATAGGGTGACTTACGAGTTATAATTGGGGTCTCATATCAGCTAGTTTGCATTTTGGACTTGACTATTACGACCCACTAGTATGAGTCATTGATTGGACTACGACTCGTAGGCTCTTCTCATAGTCTAGGCTTTTAGTTCTTTGTCCAAAATTTTGGCTCTCTGTTTCTTGCTATGAACCCACCTATACGAGTCATAGGAAGATCTATGACTCATAGAGTGGCCTCGTTGGCTAACCTCCACTTAGCAGATTTCTGATTTTTTTCTCTTTATTTCTTACTACGAGATCACCCTAGGACTCGTAGCTCGAGTTACGACTTATAGGAAGGCTCGTATGTGCTGTACTTTAGCAAAATTTGTAACTTTCTCCCAAAATCATGTCAACCTACCTTTTTGCAATAACAACACAAAACCACATATAACCCATAAAATATCGCATTAAGAACTCACTAAATCCCATATTTTAGGCATCAAATGTGTTGTATTTTGATAGCATATCACTGACCAAGCCAACGAAGGGGCCCAAGCCCCTCATGCTCCTACACCGACTTCTCGGGTGAGAGATTTCATGAGGATGAATCCCCTAGAATTCTATGTGTCAAAGGTAGATGAAGACCCTCAAGAGTTCATTGATGAGGTCTACAAGGTGTTAGCTATCATGGGTGTGAGGTCGGAAGATAAGGCAGAGTTAGTGGCCCACGAACTCAAAGGGGTAGCATAAATATGGTACAATCAATGGAAGGAGGAGAAGGGAGTCAACAATGTGGATCTATGGGAAGAGTTCAAGGTGTCCTTTCTTAATCGCTTCTTCCCTCTTGAGCTTTGGGAAGCTAAATTGGTGGAGTTCAAGAACTTGAAACAAGGGTCCTTGAGTGTGAGGGAGTGATTCCTCAAGTTCAACCACATGTCAAAGAATGCTCCACACTTGGTTGCCGACTCAAGGTCTAGAATGAACAAGTTCGTGATGGGGGTGTCCGACTTGGTGAGGGAGGAATATCGGTCCACTATGCAGATTAGTGACATGGACTTGTCCCATTTAATGACGTATGCTGAAAAAATGGAAGAGGAGAAATTGAGGAAGAGAAGGGGTCATGAGGCCAAGAGAACCCATTTTGAGGGAAAGTTCCAAAGCCAAAACGGTGGCCGGTTTTATCAAGGCCAAGGGTCTTCTCATGCATTTCAGAAGAGGGTTGCCAATGACTATAAAAGGGCCCAAGGTGTTGGGGTGTAATTCCTAATGGTGGGTGTCCAAAATGTAGTAGGGGTCATAGTGGCCCGTGCTTGAGGGATACTAATGCTTGTTATGGTTATGGGGAAGTTGGGCATAAGGTGACGGATTTCCCTTGAAATCACAATAAGGGTAAGGAGGTTCATCCACAAGGTGATAATGTGGTTCATTTGGGAAAAGGTGGCCGACAAGTTGATGCCCCGAGGCACAATCAGATTTATGCTTTGCATGGGAGGCAAGGGGTTGATGAGGTCCCCGATGTTGTTATCGGTATGTTGAAAATTTTTGATTTTGAAATGTATGCATTGATTGATCTGGGTGCCACTCTTTCTTTTCTTACTCCTTTTATTGCCAAAAAGTTCCATGTTGAACCCGAATTGTTATGTGAGAGATATGAGGTGTGTACTCTTATTGGTGCATCTATTTTGCTAGGAAAGTCTATAGAAATTGTCCTATTTGCATCTTGCATAAAATCTTACCTTGTGATCTTGTTAAGTTAGATATAGTTATTTTGATGTCATTCTTGGGATGGATTGGTTGCATGCATATTATGGTTCAATTGATTATAGAACCTGTAGGGTCAAGTTCCAATTCCCAAATGAGCCTGTTCTTGAGTAGGAGAGTCAAAATGTGGTAGTCAAGGGTAGATTCATCTCTTACATTAAAACTCGTAAGTTGATCTCTAAGAGGTTTCTTTATCATCTTATGAGGGTTAGGGATATGGAGTCCAAAGTCCTTCTTATGGAGTCAGTTCCAGTTGTAAATGACTTTCTTGATGTCTTTCCACATGACCTTCCCGGTGTTCCTGCCGAAAGAGAAGTAGACTTTGGTATATAACTCCTCCCCAATACTCAACTCATTTCTATCCCCCCGTACCGTATGGCCGCGACGGAGTTAAATGAGTTGAAGGAACAATTGAGGGACTTGTTGGAGAAGGGTTTTATTAGGCTTAGTTAACACATTGGGGTGCACCAGTATTATTTGTGAAGAAGAAGGATGGGTCTGTTAGAATTTGTATTGACTACCGGCAACTAAATAGGGTCACCATCAAGAATAGGTGTCGTCTTGCAAGAATTGATGATTTATTTGACCAATTGCAAGGGGCTAGCCACTTCTCTAAGATTGATCTTCGGTCCGGCTATTATCGAGTGAAGGTGAGGGACTGTGACATTCCCAAGACGGTCTTCTATGAGTATTATGAATTTGTGGTTATGTCTTTTGGATTGACCAAAGCACTAGCCATCTTCATGGATCTAATGAGCAGGGTCTTTAAACCCTACCTTGATGTGTTTGTTGTAGTTTTCGTTGATGATATTTTGATCTATTCTCATAGTGAGGAGGAGAATATGGCTTATTTGAGGGTAGTGTTACAAATATTGAGGGAGGAGAAGTTGTATGCTAAGTATGAAAAATGTGAATTTTGGTTGAAAGAGATTTCTTCCTAGGTCATGTGGTGTCAGGGGACGGTACTAAGGTGGATCCTGAAAAGAGGGATGTGATTAGAAATTGGCCTGGACCATTGACCCCATCAGATATTAGGAGCTTATTGGGCTTAACGGGTAACTACCGAAGGTTGGTGAATAGGTTCTATTATATCTATCACTTCTCCGATGACAAAATTGACTCAAAAGAAGGCTAAGATTGTGTAGACCGATAAGTGCGAGAGGAGCTTCCAAACATTGAATGATAAGCTTCTTTCCGCTCTTATATTATCGCTACAGGATGGGCTACAGGGGTTTGTTTTGTATTGTGATGCTTCTATAGTTTGTTTGGGTTTTGTTCTAATGCAAAATGGTAAGGTGATAGCATATGCTTCTAGCCAACTCAAAGTGCTTGAAAAGAATTACACTACTCATGATCTTGAATTGGCCGCCGTGGTGTTTGCTTTAAAGATTTGGTGTCATAATTTGTATGGAGGGCATGGTGATGTGTTTACCGAACATAAGAGCCTCCAATATGTGTTCACTCAAAAAGATCTCAACTTTTGGCAAAGAAAGTGGTTAGAAATTCTTAAGGACTATGATATGAGATCATCCTGGTACCACTATTGTGGTAGTAGATGCTTTGAGTAGGGTATTTATGGGTAGCCTAGCTCATATTAATGGTGGTGATAAAAAGGTGGCTAGAGAGGTGCATTGGTTGGCTAGATAAGGAGTTAGGTTGGAAGATGTTGATAATAGTGGTGTTATTGTTGTTGATGGTTCTAAGTCTTCCTTGGTTGATGAGGTGAAAGAAAAGCAAGATCATGATCCCTTCTTGATAGAATTGAAGGCCTCGGTGAAAGAGGGTAAGGTGGAGGTTTTCTCCCTAGGGGAGATGGTGCACTTAGGTATCAAGGTAGGTTGTGTGTGCCTTGTGTTGAAGATTTGTGTCATGACCCAAGCCTAGGGCCTAGATGTGACATGGTGCAAGAGGAACCCAAAGGGACCCCAAGCAAGCCTCTTAGAACATCATTACATATCCTTGGTCGTAGAAGCAATAGATACAACATAAAAGTTATAACAATAGGGCCAATGGAACTAGGGGAAAACTTGCAGAACATCATAAGCAAGAGACAAAATACAAGCTCGTATCATAGACATCAAGAACCATAGAGTCAAGGCTTTTAGCATATACATAACATGTCCAAAAAATACCTCTATACATAGATAAGAACGGAGGCCAAGACAAAGTAACAAGGCTCACCCTCATGGTCAAAGCAGATAATGAAGAGGAATGTCTCAATATATAATAGGAGAATCATAAACTAAAGTCCCCGTAGTGGAGGACTCACCAACTAGCTTGAATAGCACCGACTAGCCATGTGGAAGAGGAGGATGATCAACTTGGGCACTGGTTCCTACATGGTGACATCATGTAAGCATAGAGTATGCATTAGTATGTTTGAATGTACAAGTATGTAGGATGCAATGTAAACAAGAATTGAGCATCATAATCAAAATGCATAACAATAATAAGCAATGAATAGCATAATAACAATATGACATGTATAATGAATGCATAAGTAAAACATGCTTAAGTAATTCATGTTCATATAGAATATCATATGTGTAGAAGAGACCAAGCTAGATTTCCAAAGTACAAACCCCTTTGTAGGTTAATGTTGATAGCACCCATCACCCTAGTGTGTGAGGTACAAACCCCACATCAAGGTTAGTGGTGATAGCACCTATCACACTAGTGAGTGAAGTATGAATCCCTTATCAAGGTTAGTGCTGATAGCACCCATCACCCTAGTGTGTGAGGTACAAACCCCTCATCAAGGTTAGTGATAACAGCACCCATCACCCTAGTGGTAGAGATGGTGACCCCTAAAGTAGGTCACCCAGATTGAGCATGGTTTAATGCAACACTTTCTATAAAATATATCATATACATAAGCCTATTTCATCATCATATCGTCATTCATATCATATCTCGTACTTTGGACCTTCAATTCCTTAAGAAACCACATCCGGACATTTTATCAAACACTTAGAGGGTGTGAAATGGTAGTATAAAATCATACAATTTAGAGATGAAATCATGCAATGAAATCCATTGTAAAATCATTAATTAACACCTTGCAACACCCTCAAGACATATTCATAAAAACCGCTTATCAAATCTTACAATAGATCCAAGATTTATAGCTTAAAATATAGCAAAATAGTCACATACATAGCTTTAATATTTCATAATATGTAAGACTCAATTGTAATCAACTTTAAATCATATAATTTGAGTAAGAGGATGGTTGGGTATCATGGGTGAAAGGAACCCATGAAAGAAACCCACAGACCTTAGCTTAGAGATGAACTTGATAAAGATTAGAGATGGAGACTTGAAGATTGAAGAAGTACTTTGAAGGAGAACCTTAGCTTGGGATGAGGGTTTGGGACTTAAGTTTGGGGAGTGAAAATGTAATTGTGTTTGAGTGAGTATTGGGAAATGATTAAGGTAGTATGAGGGTGAAATTTAGCTAAGTATAAGTAAAAATATGTATGGGAACTTTTAAGCCCAAGACTTAAAGTCTTGGACCAAAGCTGGCAAAACAAGCCAATTTGTGAACCAATGCGCGTCGCAGAAGCATCTTGATTTGCTCACTAGAAATTGCACCATGTGCAATTTCATAAATTGTTTTAATTTCTTTAAAATTGATGTTAAAACCCTTTTCCCACTAATTTTTACCCCTTGAATAAGAATATGAAGTCGAATTTTCGAAATAGCAAACGAATTTTGAGATATATGGAACTTAAAATTCTGGGCATTCTGAGGCACATTTTCGGGCACTTTTTTGGATCACTTCAATATCTTCCCCTTGGGAACATTCATCCCCGAATGTAAAAGAAACAAATAAGATAAGAATGATCATAAACATACTAGCCCTAACAAGAATGCAACATCTCATTTAAAACAGCGTTTTCAAAATTTCAACATAAGTGTAAAATCATTACAAATTGCCAACTTAAACATGAATGCATATGAATGACATAGGGGCTGAAACATAAGACTTGAAATCACATAGGGGACTTAGAACTAGTACCTTAGGCTTGAGTGGAGTGGAACCGATAAGGATTCCGCTTTTGCATGTCCGATTTGGTCTCCCAAGTAGCACTTTCGATTTGTTAGTTCCTCCAAAGGACCTTAATGGATGCTACCTCTTTATTCCTTAATATCTTCACTTCCCTATGTAGGATCTGAAATAGAACCTACTCATAAGTGAAGTTATCCTCAATAACACCCACAGTATCAAGAGGCATAATAGCATTAGGATCACCAACACATTTTTTCAACATAGAGACATGGAACACCCGATGAGCCAAATTCATTTCACTAGGCAACTTCAATTCATAAGCTACCTTGCCAACCTTCTTCAAGGCCTCATAAGGACCAACATATCTTGGACTCAACTTCCCATTTTTAACAAAACAAACCATACCTTTCATTGGAGAAAGTTTCAAATAAACCCAATCACCCACTTTGAATTCAAGGTCTCTTCTTCTCATATCGGCATAAGATTTTTGACGAGTTTGGGCTATTTTCAACCTTTACCTAATCATCATAACCTTCTCAAGAGCCTCCATAACCAGATACGAACCTAACAAAGCCACCTCTCCAATCTCAAACAAACCGATCGGTGATCTACATCGTCTCCCATAAAGAGCCTCAAAAGGATTCATACCAATACTAAAGTGATAGCTATTGTTGTATGCAAATTCAATCAAAGGAAGATGGTCATACTAACTACCCCTCAACTCCAATACATATTCTCTATGCATATCTTCAAGGGTTTGAATTGTCCTTTCAGATTGGCTATCCATTTGAGGGTGGAAAGTTGTACTAAGGTGAATTCTTATACCAAGACCCCTTTGGAAAGGCCTCTAAAAGTGTGAAATGAATTGTGAACCACGATCCGATATGATGGACAAAGGAATCCCATGCAACCTTACTATCTTATGGATGTACAACCTTGCACACTCCTCAGCCCTGTAAGTAGTCTTAACCAATAGAAAATGAGCCGATTTTGTCAACCGATCAACCACCTCCCAAATGAAATCAAAACCTTTCCTAGTCTTGGGCAACCCAAGCACAAAATCCATATTAATCACCTCCCACTTCTAAGTGGGAATCTCTATGTCTTGGGTAGGGCCACTCGGCCTTTGATATTCAGCTTTGACTTGTTTATAACTATGGCAACCAGAAAAGAATTTGGCAATGTCCCTCTTCATGCCTCCCCACCAATACACATCTCTCAAGTCTCTATACATTTTGGTGGAACCTGGGTGAATAGAGTTAGAAGAATTATGGGCCTCATCAAGGATCTTCTCCCTCAAACCATCAACACAAGGCACACACAACCTACCTTAGTACCTTAGGGCCCCATCTCCCCCTTGGGAGAAAACCTCTACTTTTCCTTATTTCACTGAGGCCTTCAATTCGAGCAAGGAAGAGTCAAGATCTTGTTTTGCTAACGGAAGCCACAATACTACCACCTTGAGGCCTAGGGAGGTCATTAGCAAACCCCCTATTAGTAGCATGGTGAGACCCTTGGCCTTGATGAAACCGGCCACCCTTTTGGAAATTAGCTCCAAGACGGCCCTCTTGGCCCCATGCCCCCTTCTCTTACTCAATTTTTCTTCCTTCATTTGCTCGGCATAGGTCATTAATCGAGACAAGTCCATGTCACTAATTAGCATGGCAGACTGGCACTCTCCACTTACCAAGTCGGAGATCCCCATCATAAATTTGTTCATCCTAGATCTAGGATCGGCCACCAAATGATGAGCATACTTTGAAAGTTGATTAAACTTGAGGGCATACTTCCTCACAATCATAGCACCTTGTTTCAAGTTCATAAACTCCACCAACTTAGCTTTCTTAAGCTCAAGAGGGAAAACTTGGTTAAGGAAAGATAATTTGAAATCCTTCCAAAGCACTACATCACCAACCCCCTTCTTACCCTTCCATTGATCATACCATATTTGAGCTACCCCTTTGAGTTGGTCTACCGCTAACTCCAACTTTTCATTTATCCCAATACCCATGATATTTAAGATTTTGTAGACCTCATCAATGAGCTCTTGTGGATCTTCATCCACCTTTGACCCATAGAAAACCAGAGGATTCATCCTCATGAAGTCTCTTGCCCTAGCTCCCGGGTAATAGCATGAGGGGCTCGAGCCCCTTGATTGACTTAGTTGGCCACCACTCGGGCAAGCATAGTGAGAGCATCCCGGATCTCACCATTGGTAGATTCCTCCTCGGGAGTTTGATCCCTTCGTCCTCGAGTGTTTGGCATGATCTAGCATAGCAAAGAAGAATCATTAGGGGAGAAAACCTCACTATAACTATATAGCATGACACAGAACATGAAGAAGGGAAACATTTCCAAAAACGTCTCATAGTCTCCTATTCATAGTCGGGGCGCGCTTCACAACCATGAATGGGACTCTAATCGATGCGGTATGTTGGACAACGAGGATCTATCAACCTATTGATCTAGTTTGTCACGACCCAAGACTAGGGCCTATACGTGACACGGTGCAAGGGGAACCCAAAGGGATCCCAAGCAAGCCTCTTAGAATATCATTACACATCCTTGGTCGCGGAAGCAATATATACAACATAAAAGGATAAAAATAGGGACAATGGGACTAGGCGAAAACTTGGACAACATCACAAGCAAGAGATAAAATACAAGCTCGTATCATAGACAACAAGTACCATAGAGACAAGGCTTTTAGCATAGATATATAACATGTCCAACAAACACTTCTATACATAGATAAGTACGGGGGTCAAGACAACGTAACTGGGCTCACCCTCATGGTCAAAGTAGATAATAAAGAGGAATGTCTCAATACATAATAGGAGAATCACAAACTAAGTTCCCCGTAGTAGAGGACTCACCAACTAGCTTGAATAGCACCGACTAGCCATGTGGAGGAGGCGGATGATCAACTTGGGTACTGGTTCCTATATGGTGACATCATGTAGGCATAGAGTATGAATTAGAACATTTGAATACACTAAGTATGTAGGATGAAATGTAAATAAGAATTGAGCATCATTATCAAAATGCATAACAATAATAAGCAATGAATAGCGCAATAACAATATGACATGTATGATCAATGTACAAGTAAAACATGCTTAAGTAATTCATGCTCATATAGAATATCATATATGTAGAAGATACCAAGCTAGATTTCTAAAGTACAAACCCCATAGTAGGTTAGTAATGATAGCACCTATCACCCTAGTGTGTGAGGTACAAACCGCTCATCAAGGTTAGTGATGATAGCACCCATCACCCTAGTGTGTGAATTATAAACCTCTCATCAAGGTTAATGATGATAGCACCCATCACCCTAGTGTGTTAGGGCTACACCCTCATCAAGGTTAGTTATGATAGCACCCATCACCCTAGTGGTTGAGTTCTTGACCCCTCATCTAGTGTAACGACCCTAAAAAGTGCCCGAAAATGTGCCTCGGAAGAACTTGGAATCGTAATTTTCATATATCTAAATATCCATTCATTATTTTGAAAATTTGACTTCATATTCTTGTTTAGGAGGTCAAAGTGAGTGGAAAATGGGTCTAACCCAAATTTTAGAGCAACTGTATCAAAATTTAAAAATCACAAAGAACGCTATTTAGGAGGGTCAACTTTGAATTGGCATATCTCTTAGCATACAAAAAACTAGGTAGACCATGACCTACCAAATTAAATCCCTTTGTATTAGCTTTCCAAAGCACTTCGTTTCACCTCATTCCGAGTTCTATGAAGGATTTATGATCATTTTCATAGAACTCATTCGTGTAGAAAATGCAAATTCCAGTGGCTATCCGCGTCACAGAGGCAACATAGACTAGTGTTTTATTGTCCTTTTTTTTTAATTTCGGTCCAAGACATTCATGTCTTGGGCCCAAGAATTCTCATACATGTTTTCACCTATATTTAGCCTTATTTCACCCTCATATAATCTGCAACATTCCCCAACATCCTCTCAAACACTTTGACTCATATTTCATCCTAAATTCAAGTCCAAAACTCAAGACCAATCTTAAGGATTTCATCAAGGATTTCATTCAAGCTTCAAGTCTCCATTTCCAATCTTCTTCAAGGGCTCTCCAAAGTCAAGGTATGTGGTGTTGAACCATTGGGTCCTTTCACCCATGGTTCCTAAGCTTTCATTTTACTAATATTTTATGATTTAAAGTTAATTTTCCATGTGGTTCTTGTATATTGAGAAATTTACTGCACAGTGATTTTAGTTCATGAAAGTATGGCTGTTTTAGTATGTTTTGAGCTCTAAATCTTGGATCTAATGTTAGATTTGATGAGGGGTTTTGATGTGAATGTCTTGGGGTTGTTGCAAGGATTTGATTTATGGTCTTACTACATATTTTCTTACATCATTTCATCTCTAAATTGCATGTTCTTTTACCCCCATTACACCCCCCAAGTATTTGATAAAATGTTCGGCTAGGGTTACTTAAGGAATTGAAGGTCCAATGCATGTCCTATAAGTTGAATACTATTATGATGATTATATGATGATGAAATGGTGATTGAATGATGATGGAAAAATGGTATGCATATAATGTATAATGATGAGATGAAGTGAAGGTACATGATAACTTTATGATGATGAGAGTATGGTATTCATGAGTTGATTTCATAGAAGGTAGAAATAGTGATGAAATTAACCAAAGTGAAGGGTTGGTACCTCATTAAACCAAAGTGAGAGGTTGGTACCTCATTAACCAAAGTGAGGGGTTGGCACCTTATTAACCAAAGTGAGGGTTGGTACCTCATTGAACCAAAGTGAGGGGTTGGTACCTCATTAACCCAAGTGAGGGGTTGGTACCTCACACCAGTATATGATGGTCTATTCGCAAAAATATGATATTCCCGATGCAAGCATGAGTTACTTAAGCATGTTTTACTTATACATTTAACATACAAGCCGTTTTGCTATACTATGCCTATTGTCTATTGTATGCATTTTGATTATGAAGCCTATCTATTGTTGCATTGTATCCCACATACTTAGTACATTTCAACGTAATAATACATACTTTAGGCCTATATGATATCACCATGTAGGAACCGAAGCCCCTCTTGAGCATCTCCACCCACGTGGCTAGTACGGTTTCACTCAAGCTTGTTGCTGAGTCCTCCATTCCGGGGAAGTTAGTCTATGTTTTTATGTTATGTATTGATTCCTTCTTCCTTATTGCTATGAGGGTGAGCCCGGTTGCTTTATCTTGGCCCCTGCTAAGTATCTATGTTTAGAGGTGTTATTGGACATGTTATGTATTATGTTTGAACTTTGACTCATCTATGTTATTTAAGTATTAAACTCTCTTTCTCTCTCTCCCTTAGTCTCATTTACCCTTGTTCATGTTTCGTGTGATGTTTTATATCGTTTCCATGACCAAGGATGTGTAATAATATGTTATGAGGCTTGTTTGGGGTTCCTTCAGGTTTAGCATTTGCCGGTCACATCTAGGCCCTAGGTTTGGGTCATGATAACTAGGTGACCTGGATCGGGCATGGTCTAATGCAACACTTGATATAAAATATATCATATATGTAATCTCATTTCATCATCATATAGTCATTCATATCATATCTCATGGTTTGGACCTTCAATTCCTCAAGATACCACATCCGGACATTTTATCAAACACTTAGAGGGTGTGACATGGTAGTATAAAACCATGCAATTTAGAGATGAAATCATGCAAGTAAATCCATTGTAAAACCATCAATCAATACCTTACAACACCAACACCCTCAAGACATATACATCAAAAATCCTTATCAAATCTTACAATAGATCCAAGATTTATAGCTCAAACTATAGAAAAATAGTCATAATTTTAACATAGTGTGTAGTGAATTTTATAATATGCAAGACCCATTTGTAAATCTACTTTAAATCATACAATTTGAGTAAGAGGAGGCTTGGGTATCATGGGTGAAAGGAACACATGAAAGAAACCCACATACCTTAGCATAGAGATGAACTTGATGAAGATTGGAGATGGAGACTTGAAGCTTGAAGAAGAACCTTGAAGGAGAACCTTAGTTGGGATGAGGCTTTGGGACTTAAGTTTGGGGAGTGAAAATATGACTAAGTATTTGAGTGAGTATTGGAAATGTTTAGGGTGGTATGAGGGTGAAATTTGGCTAAGTATAGGTAATAATACGTATGGAAACTTCTAAGCCCAAGACTTAATGTATTGGTCCAATGATGGAAAAAAGGCCACTTTTTGAACCAGTGCATGTCGTGGAAGCATCGCGATTTGCTCACTGGAAATTGCACCATGTGCAATTTCATAAATTGTTTTAATTGCTTTAAAATCGAGGTTAGAACTTTTTTCCCCTAATTTTGGCCCCCTCAACAAAAATATGAAGTCAGATTTTTGAAATAGCAAACGAATTTTCAGATATATGGAATTTAATATTTTGGGCATTCCGAGGCACGTTTTGGGCTCGTTTCAGTTTGAGGGAGAAAATCCTTGATGAGGCCCATAAGTCTTCTTATTCTATCCACCCCAGGTCTACCAAAATGTGTAGAGACTTGAGGGATGTGTATTGGTGGGGAGGCATGAAGAGGGACATCGCCAAATTTGTTTCCAATTGTCATAGTTGTCAACAAGTCAAGGCCACGTGGCCTAACCCAAGACATAGAGATTCCCACTTGGAAATTGAAAGATATTAATATGAATTTTGTAGTTGGGTTGTCCAAGACTAGGAAGGGTTTTTATTCCATTTGGGTTGTGGTTGATAGGATGACAATATTGGCTCATTTTCTATCGGTTCAGACCACATATGGGGCTGAAGATTATGCTTGGTTGTACATTCATGACTTGGTGAGGTTGCATGGGGTTTCTTTGTCTATCATATCGGATCATGGTGCTCAATTTATTTCATATTTTTGGAGTTCCTTTCAAAGGGGTCTTGGTACAAGAGTTAAACTTAGTACGGCCTTTCACCCTCAAACGGATGGTCAAGCCAAAAGAACTATCCACACTCTTGAGGACATGATTAGGACTTATGTGTTAGAGTTCAAAGGTGTTTGGGATGATCATCTTCCATTAATTTAGTTTGCTTATAACAACAACTATTATTCTAGTATCGGTATGGCTCCTTTTGAGGCTCTCTATCGTCGACATTGTAGATCACCAGTTGGGTAGTTTGAGGTTGGTGAGGTGGCTTTGTTGGGACCAGATCTGATTATGGAGGTTCTTAAAAGGGTTAGGATGATTAGGGAAAGGTTGAAGACGGCCCAAAGTCGTCACCAAAAGTCCTATGCCGATGTGAAGAGAAGGGATCTTGAATTCAAAGTTGGTGATTGAATTTATTTGAAAGTGTCACCCATGAAGTGTATGGTTTGTTTTGGTAATAAGGTCAAGTTGACCCAAGATATGTAGGTCCTTATAGGGTAATGAGGAGAATTGGCAAGGTAGCTTCTGAGTTGGAATTGCCTAGTGAAATGGATTTGGTTCATCCGGTGTTCCATGTGTCTATTGTTGAGGAAATGTATAGGTGATTCGAATGTTATTGTATCTCTTGATGTTATGTGTGTTGTTAAAGACAATTTGACCTACGAAGAAGTTTCGGTTCAGATTTTGGATAGACAAGTGAAAAGGTTGAGGAACAAAGAGTTGGCTTCCATTAAGGTCCTTTGGAGTAACCAACAAGTTGAGAGTGCTACTTGGGAGGACATGCAAAAGTGATATCCTTACCTTTTATACTCCACTCAAGCCTAAGGTATTGATATAAGTATTCTATATGATCTCAAGTCTTAAGTTCATCCATCATGTCATTGCATACATTCATGTTTAATTGACAAGTTCATGATGATTTTACACTTATAATGAGATTTTTGAAATGATGTTTAAGTGCATTGTTGCATCCTTATATGGGTTGAAATTATCATGTTTGTGTCTCTCAGATATGCTTCTTTGACATTTGGGGATGAATGTTCCGAACGGGGAGATAGTGAAACGACCCCAAAAAGTGTCCAAAATGTGCCTCGAAAGTGCCCGAAATCATAATTTTCATATATCTCAAATTTCGTGCGTGATATCAAATATCCAACTTTATATTCTTGATCAAGGAATCAAATTGAGTTGAAAATGGTTCTAACCTCGATTTTAGAGTAAATGAATCACAATTTCATTTTTCCAAAAATCAAATTCCATAGAGGTTTTCGCGCCCCTGGCGCGATGTGCCAAGGTCGTGCCTCAGTGTATTTTTTTGTTCATTTTTTTATTTCAATCCAAGGCACTTGGGTCTTGGGCCTAAGTATTCCCATGTGTGAAAATACCTATACTTAGTCATATTTCACCCTAATATCACACATGACATTCCTCAATACTCATTCAAACACTTAGTCAAATATTTCACTCCTAAATTCAAGTCCCAAAACTCATCCGGATCCTAAGATTCTCAATCAAGCTTCAAGTCTCCATCTCCAATCTTCATCAAGCTATTCTCCAAAGTTAAGGTATGTGGGTTTCTTTCATGGGTTCCTTTCACCAATGATGCCCAAGCTTCCTTTTACTTAAAATTGCATGATTTAAAGTTGATTTACTCATGGGTCTTATTTATTATGAAATCACTACACACTATGTTGGGGTTTATGAAATTGTGACTATTTTACTATGTTTTGAGCTATGAATCTAAGATCTATTGTGAGATTTGATAAAGGGTTTTGATGTATATTTCTTGAGGGTGTTACCAAGTATCTATTGATGGTTTTATATTAGATTTTTTAGTATGATAACACTCTTGATTGCATGATTTTACACTATCACTACACACCTGCCAAGTATTTGATAAAATGTCTTGTTATGATTTCTTATGGAATTGAAGGTCCAATGCATGTCTTATGAATTGAATGATGATACGATAATGAAAGGAATGTATATATATGATATTATCTCTATAGTGTGGGGAGACGACCAAGCCTCACTCGGGAGGTTATATGCCCGGGTAATCATGTTGAGGGGTTTGTACCTCGATTGCCTTGCTCAGGAGGTAGCAGGCCTGTGCAACCATGTCGAGGGATTTATACCTTATCAACTATGTTGGGGGGGATGTGTACCTCATCAACCATGTTGGGGGTTTGTACCTCATCAACCATATTAAGGGGTTTGTACCTCATGCGCCTCTCCATGGAGCTAGTAGGCCTTAGATATCACTATGATGGTCACTCCTTACACTTGTATTATGTTTCATATAAGCATGACTTACTATAAGCATCTTCCATGCATGTCATATTGTTATATGTTAATCACTGCCTATGCTTATGCATTGTGATTATGTACCTATCTCTTGTTGCATTGCATCCTACGTACTTAGTGCATTCAAACGTACTAACGCATACTCTATTCCTACATGATGTCACCATGTAAGAATTGGAATACCATTTGATCATCCTCCTCCTCCATGTGGCTAGTACGATTATCTCTTAAGCTTGTTGGTGAGTCCTCCATTCTGGGGATGTTGCTTATGATCTCTTGCTATGCTTTAAGACTACCTTTCTTTTATTTATGTATTGACTATGAGGGTCAGCCTGGTTGCTTGTTTTAGCCCCTGCTCTTATCTATGTAGTAGAGGTGTTGTTAGATATGCTATGTGTTGTGATATGAGTTTTGACTCTCTCTTAACACTTGATTATTACATTATGAAAGGTGTCCCTTAGCCCCGTTTGTCCCTATTTATAATTTCTTGTTGTATTTTATTGCATCCGCGACCAAGGATGTGTGATGATATATTAAGTATAAATTGTTGAAATATCAATAACAATTGTTGTAAATGGAGTAACAATTGTTGTAAAACTGTTGATAGTTTAAAATGCAATTTCTTAATTTATGAAGCATTTGATGAAAAATGTATTCAAATAACAATAATACTGATATATTAAATAACAACAAATGTCAATACTACAAATAATATTTTGCATGAAACTAATATGCAAAATGAAATAAGTTCACAAACACCAAATAAAAGTGTGCGTTCTTATGAAACATTTCGCTCCGAGCATGTAGTTCCCTTGTGTCCAAACCTTTTGCATATGGAACAATTATTCTTTTTGCTTGAAAATGATTGTCCAATACTTGGCCGCCTCTTCTTTGTCTTTCTTCTCACCTTTCCCGGCACAACATGTGGAATGGGTCTTCCTTCCTTCATCTTCCAAATAAATCCGTAAACTCACTTGATTTTTTATTCTAAATGGAGTCATTCTCTGTTTTTTTGCCACAAGAATGCATGTAAGTGATGGCGATATTTTTCGGCTCACAATTTAATTCAAAGATGGCAGTGATTTGATGCACAAAATTCTCATATGCGATGTCTTGATTCACAATCATCGCTATCGTCTCGATCATTTCTTTGCCTTTACAATGTCAAACAAAATGATTGTTGGTCTCAACCCATTCACTATGACAATATATTTCTAATATTATTTTGTCCCCCATTGATGATGTTGAAGGTACCTAAATAAATAATAATTAAAAGCGCAATATGAGAAAATTGTACAGAAATACAACAACTGCTATATTTAATTTAGTAGCTACTTCACCAGTTGAAACATAAGATGCAACAAATATTGTAGTACATTCAATAGTAATTCAAAATTGCTGCAGAAGTGGTGAACCAGTTGCTAAAAAAGAATTCGACTATTATTCTATATCGTTCAGCAACTGCTAAATCTATTTCAACATCTGCTGCAACGTCACTGAAAATATCTCAGTAATGAAGAATTGCAATAGTGACAGAAACAACAATAAAAACACAAAACTCAAATAAACAACATCACATTTTATCAGTCATAATAATGATTAAAAGTTACCTTTCAAGTAATTTTCAAAGCTATATGAACAAATGCCCCAAAAATTGATTTCTTTTTCCTTCCAAATTTGAAGCTCCAATGTTAGGAAAGAAGTGGAAGAGGAGCAGCCGTTGAAAGCATTTTCCAAATTGAGAAATTAGGATATTTATTTAATGGGCTGAAGTGTAAAGAAAAAAAACTTGAGAACTTATATGAAAATAGTCAAATGTTATTAACTCTTAATTATAAACTTGTCACTTACACCTAATTCTTAAAATTTGGGTCATTTTTTTTAATTTTAAAAATTTTTTCCACGCTTAATTTAATGTCCCTAGTTTTCCCATGAAAAAAATAGAGTACTAATTAATTTTTCAATGGCCCAAAGCTTCTCAATTTTGCTTTAGTTGGATATAGAGAAACAGTTGTATTGGGACAATTGGATAAATATACGGAAAACACATGCCAGCCTGACCAGTGGCCACTTGTGGCCTGTACGTTCATGCAAGGTAATATCCAAAACACACGGGATATGTATATCGCAACGGACAAATATAGTACAACGAGCTCGATAAACAAAAAAAAAAAAAAAAAAAAAAAAAAGGTCGGCAGGATTTGTAAACTCATTTATTATTTATGTGAAATAAATAATTTGGACTTATTAAATAAAAATAAAATAATTTTCACATTTTATTTTAATTTATTATGCCTTATTTTCTGTACCAAAACGACCTAGCTATATTCCTGGAGTAGTTTCACAATTATTCAGGGAAAATCAAATATTTATTAGCTGGTATTCATTTTTAAAAAGTACACGCAACAATTATGTACTTGGGGGACAGATTGCATTTTGAATCTTGTGGTTTAAGGAAAAAATTTGTCCTATACAAATAGATTGGAAAATAGTTTTAGCAAATAGTATTTAATTATAATATGTGTTGTTGTTATAGAGAAAATTAGAAAATGATTTTAAGTTTATTATATTTTGGGTAGATTCAAATAGATATCGTCTTATACAACAATTTTGGGTTTATTATATTATTAGCTTTGAATAAAAATTTTAAGTGCGTCTTGTTAAGTTAGGATAACTTCGACCTTAAAAGATATTGAGTTTTGGTATCTAGTTCGAAGGAACGTTACTGTTGAAATTTGAAGTGATTTCATGGAGATTTGAAGAAGTTGAAAATTTGGGAATTCTTGGTATTCTTCATGTGTTCTTGACATTCTTGAAAAAGAATGACAAAAAAACTATATTTGATCCAAAACTATAATTTAAAAGTGTTTAAAGTTGTTTAAGTGGTTTTACAAAATCGAAGTTAAAAAATAATGGCATAGATGAGCCTTCTCAAACAGGAATAATATAAATTAGTCAAATTTTTGATGGATGGCATAGATGAGCCTTTTTCTTAAAATTCAATGGCATATTTGAATCTTTTTCCTAAATTTAAACAAGTTAAATGTGTATATTGTTAGAAATTAACCACCATTTTCAACACATTAGTAAATTTAGGCTTTGTATCGAAGAAAGTGATTTCTTCTTAGGTATTGAATAATAATTTTGATTTTTTATACTTAGCAGGGACTGATGAGACATATTTTCCATATCTTATATATGGCTGCTTAAATTAAAAGTAGCAGTTTTGGTAAAGGAAAAATATTAAACGGATAAGTAAATATATACTAGTTATTTAGCTAATATAGTTATAATTTGAATTAATTGCGGCTTGTGAAAAATATTTAACTATAATTATAGTTTGAATTTTGTATAATTCACGCAATTTATACGAACATTGTGCATGATTATACAAAAACAGTGCGAGAATAAAATTGTATAGAGAAATATACAAACACTGTGAATTGTATAGCTAATTATACAAATGTTGTTTAAGAATTGTATTGGCAAAATATACAAATGTTATACAAAAACTGTGAATTGTATAGCAAATTATACAAATGTTGCGCGAATTATACAAACATTACTATAACTATAAATATAAAATGTAATTATTCAAACTATAGCTATGGAGCATAATTAATATATTTTTGAGTAAGTATATGCGAAAATTCCTCTTTTGTAATGACATTTATGTTTATTTAATCTTTTAAGCTAATCAACATAATAAGACGCCAACTATTCTATACTTACTAAGGATCCAATATAATATCAAATTTTATATATAATATACATCTAATCAGATCCAAATTATATATATAACATATATCTAATATTTGAGAACTGCAATTGTTGAAAATAAAATAAAATGTGGAAAGAAGCTTAATAGAATCTAAAATTTACAATAAAATAAACATCATAAAATGACAAAGAAAAGAGAAATTTTAAACAATAGCCAATTTAAGATGATAGCCATAACAATATTTAATGAAAAATGTCCAAGACTAATAAAGCAACAAAAATGTCTAAGGATGCTTGGTTCGTCCATGGTGGCGCTTATTTTAAGATTTAGTTTGCGATGGTGTTCGTCGGAGACGAGAAAGGAGAGGGTCGGGGTCGTTCGGTGTGGTGCAAGGCATGGTAGAAATGGGGTTTTAGGAGCTGTTTTCAGGTGGATTTTACGAATGATGGGTCAACGGAGTTTGAAGAGATGAGGAGGTTGTTTAGTTGTGTTTTCCAAGTGGGTTTATGGTGGTAGTAATGAGGCAATAATGGTTATTTTGAGTTGTTGTTCTTGGTTGCCATGATTTTTCCGGTGGGATTAATTCGTTGGCAATGACGATATGAGATATTCAATTATTTTGTCTATTGTTATCATCAAATAAACTTGATGATATGAGATATTAGTATTCATATTAATAATTGTATTAACAATGATATAAGTTACATACGTAATAATTTATTTAATTTTATACGTTTTTTATTAAATGATGCGATACACACGTTCAAAGTATGAGCATTTAACTAGTCACTAAAGGACCAGACGAATCACTTTATTGATAAAAAGAAGAATATTTATAGATGCAAAAATAAAAGCAAATTCAAATAAAATAAAAAGAATTAGAAAAGTAGAAAGTCAAAAGCCCTACTAGAAAAATCAGCTTGAAAACCCTTCGCAATTCCTTTAGTAGAAGATCTCTATGGTCAGCTACCATCTTGAAATCCCAAGAATACTTTTGAAATTTAGGAGCTGAGGAAGGGAGATGTATAACTTGAGTTGTTGAAATAAATTTTAGTAGGTATCTCTGAGTCGATCTTCCCTTCATAGCCTTTAATTATTGACATTAATTATTTCGCCATTTCAAATCTACATAGAAAGGACTTCGTTTATAGATTTTCTCTGTGATAACATGGGTAAATCGTATCTTTTTTCTTAGATAAACTTCTGGTGGATTGAATCCTATATTGAAATTAATACCATCATCTGAGCTTAGATTTTTTAAAAGGATTCTAACTTATACTCGATTATTTTAAATAACTAAGATTTTATTAATAGAGGCAAACCCTTACAAAATGGAATTGAGCCCAATCATAATTCTTTATCAGACATATAAAAACAAATAGCTTGGCCCAAGATCCGACCAAGCCCAAAAACTCTATATAAGTACACATAGAGTCTGTAAGGTTTTCTAAATTATGTCTTTTCTTTTCCTCTCAGAAACCCTTCTACTCCGCCATGGATGAACCAAACTTTCTTCCAGTTTCTTCTATGGGTTTGCAACCTCAAAATACCATATTTTCTATCCATATCTTTCATTATCAGCTATCAAAAGTAAGCAGTTGATTTTTGATTCTTCCTTCTTGTTCTTATAGATTACTTTGTCCGCTCTTTTGCTTCTCATTTTTACTCTCTGTAGATGTGTTCTCCAATACCATGGGCTATTTTATCTCCTTTTGATGTTGAGTCTCTGCATGTGCTTGGAACCCTTAGCTTGTTGAGTTCCTTACCCTTATTTTCTTCCACTTACTAGCTATTTTTTTAATTCCTATTCCTCCTCTTCACAGATAGTGGCGTGATGAAGTGCAGGGGTACCTTCGTACCATCATTCTGACCAATGATGGGCTTCCTCAAGGTGCATCAGCTCATTTTACTGAGTCCTTTTTGTTGGTTGACTGTCCAGGGTTAGGTAGCTTGTCATTTCTTTTGTAGTCACTCTTGACCTTGTAAATGTTGTATATTGACAATCTTTAGCTATCATCTCCCCTTCCCTTATCCCTTGCTAGGTGATACCTTAAATATGGGCTCTGTAATTTATCACTATTAGTTATTCAGTTTATACACAAGAAATACTCAAGCACCCAGGCTAGCAAAAGCTAGGATAATGACTTTAAAGAAAAGTTCATAATCAATTCTCTATTTGTTTTTTCAATAGGTTGAGCTTCAAAAAAAGCTAATATGACTGTTATGAAAAAAGGTTCATAGTGAATTAATTACCAAGACAATTCAGGTATATTAAATTTCCTTCTCGATAGAATGTTTTTTGTACCCAAACCTAAATCTTGAGGTTACTATTCATCGTTACCCATAATAAAACTATATCAGTTGTTGTTGTTATTGTGGTATCTGCTTGTTATCATTAATTTCTTGAATGTCAAAAATTAGAATTTTGATATTATTGTATACCAACTAGTATCTGAGCAAGTGTATTGCACGTGAATTCTATAATAATGATTATAAACTATTAAAAAATCATATGTAACTTTAAAAATTATGTTTTAGTTTATAATAAAAAAAAAGAAAATCAAATATGATTAAAGTTGATAGTGTATAGCCAACTCAAAAGGATAATTTTTTTTACATTTAGTCCTCACCTTGTATAGTCGATAAGCACTTCTTTAATGTTTATGATATATAATGACTATAATTTGATGGATCATTAATGTGAGTTATGATGGCTACACATAATATTATGTTATATATTATTTCCATATGTTATAATATTAACAAGTTTTTATACTATATTTATGAACTATAAAGTATTTAACGTCATGGTCTATAACAATATCTCATCAATGTATGTACTAGGAAATCATAATTAAGTTTAAAGTGTCAAAATATCATTTAAAAAAAAATCAATCATACGTATAACCAAGACTTATTATATGTACAATTTAAATATATATGGTTCCAAACTTTTATTCATAGATCTATAATCGTGAGTTCATTTTAGTTGATATCTTTTGATTCTAAATGTTCTTTGTTATATATATAAAAAAAATTAAACTTAGGCCAAGAGACCTAGTTTTATTAATCACAAAGCAATGAGATCATAAGAGACACTACAAAGAGTCGGTCCAAATTCAAAAAACTTGAGTGACGATCCAAAAGATCACCGACTCAGGTGATAATAAACAGTACACGGGAAGCAAGGGTTTCCTACAGGAGGAAACCCATTCATCTCTTCCTGACCATTTGTAGTGATGTTTCAGAGATGTCCCTTTGAGAGTTTCCGCCTTCTCCTCTTCTGAGTTTTCAACTATCTTCATCTGTATCTCTGTCGATCTATGAAAATCAATTATGAAAAGTGAGAGAAAAGCTTTTTGTGATTCGTCCTCTTTCTTGCATGTGACCTGGCTCTCCTCTTTTGTAGGTGTCTTGTCTGATGATCCTCCTGATCAGAAGAACTCAGGTTTCATTTTTCATTCCAGTCCATGTAAGTAGTTTCTTCTATCTGACATCTCACCTCCTTTCCCTTGTGCTCTTCTAAATCTTATCTTTGATGACAAGTTACTGTTATTTCATAATTTTTGTGTCTTTGAAGTATTTTTCATTCTCAGGAAAATAAGCTACTATAGAATAACCATATTATTATAGCTGCTTGAAAGTGACATCAAAAAATTTTATTTTACATCTCAAAAAATTAAATCAAACCTTAAGGGAGCCTTAATAAGATAAATCTTGAACAAAAAACTCATACAAAGTTTATAGTTACAAAAAAGGATATTCATAAAAAAATAAAAAAATCTAACTAAAGAAGGACCGATTAATTCTTTTTTTTA
>JAABOM020059957.1:0-12294 GCA_011800125.2 Solanum clarkiae
TAGTTGGAAATCCGGTTTAGTGTTTGTCTGGGTGCCCAATCGGCACTAATCACGGTCCTTGGGTTGGGTCGTGACATGCATCTTCTAAACATGTGAGTTTTTAATTGGCCAAGACTCCACCTCATACAGCAAATACGGCCTAACCACTATTCTACAAAACTTACCTTTATGTTGAAGTGGTATCTTCTTATCACACAGTACTCCAAAGATAAGCCTCTATTTCGTCCATTGCCCCAATACACTGTGTGACATCATCATCAATATCGCCACTATTCTGGATGATGGACCGAAGATTTTAAAGTTATCTCTCTTGAAAATTGGTTGAGTGGCAAGCCTTACATTAGTGTCTGTTTCATCCCTTGCAATACTGAATTTGGACTCCAAGTATTCAATTTTGGTCCTGCTCAGTTTGGACCCTTTGAATTCTAAAGTTTGTCTTCAAACCTTCAATTTATCGTTAACTTTAGCCTAAATCTCGTCAATTAGTACTATGTTATCCACAAATAGCATACACCATGGAATCTCCTCCTGAATAGACCGTTTCAACTCATCATCATCAAGGCAAACAGAAAAGGGCACAATGCAAATCCTTGATGAAGTCCTTTCCCAACAAGAAAATACTAAGAATGACAGTAATATTCAATATTTGCTCATTAGGTTTACATTTGTTTAAACAATCAAATTACGTAACCTAATTTTAATTTTTTCTAAATGTGTAGTCATGCAATTATATTTAGACTTAAGTCATCTAAAGTTGTCCACACATTTCACTTAGATACATCAACGTAGACTTGTAGTTGTTGGACACCTTACTAGTTGAAAAATATACCGATCAAATATTTTTTGACAATCAGCTAAAATTAAAGAGTTTCATACACTCACGAATGATGTGACATAATAGCTTATCAAAACGAGACATGTGGCAATGGACCATAATAACAATTTAAACAAATTAAAAAAGAAAACTATATTTTTAACAAAAAGAAAAAAACGTCCTTCTTCATTGGAACCCTCCCCCGTCGGCCACACATTCACACTTCAATGATTATCTTTGCTCCATCTTTTTCCTCCCTTTTCAAGAATCTTTTTTCTACCCATCCACCTATCTCATCCATTTATTTCATTACCCATTAACAATCTTAGATGTCATTTTTTTCCAATTTCACTCTCTTCCTCAAATGTCAATTCAAATTTATTGATATTTTTCTTCTTATTGTTTTGTGAGTTCTTTAAGATTTGAATCTTTAACAACTTTAGAAAGTAATTTAAGTTCATATTAGTATTGTTGGAAAAAATAGAGTTTCACTGGAATTGTGCTTAAACCCAATTAGCTGGCACTTTTTTGATGAAGATAACGATGATTGATGGTAACGGAATGATGCTAGAAAGATAGAATGAAAGAGAATAAGGAAAAGGGGTGTGGTAGGGACGGTGACAAAGGAATTTGCCTGTGAGAATTTTAGATAGTGTGAGACTGGGGAGTAGAATCAAAGAATTCAAGAATTTGGAAAAGAAAAAAGAGTTGAATTGGGGAAAATGATGTTGATCTGATTTCTTTTTTTTTTTAATTTAGTTTTTTTATTTTTCTAATATTGATATGACATTATTTGATTGGATAGTAAAGAGAATTTCTTGGCTTCACGCGCTTCTTTGATGTGTATTTACACCTATGATGTCTTGTCATCAAAAAGTATTTAATAGGTACATAAAAACATGAGAAACCTAAAAAGAAACAGTGATAGAAGAACTTGAGTTTTATTAATTTGATGTAATTTATAAATTTAAAAATTGGATAGAAATAACTTAATTTGATATTTGAAAATCCAAACTAAGTCGATCCATGTACACCCTACTCTCAATTTTTATCAACAATAAACTCAAAATAAACAAAATTTAAAAGAAAAAAATATTATAAAAATAAATCTAGAATTAACTAGAATAAACTTAAGAGAAACTAACACTAAAAATTGAGGAAGGAGAAAGAAGAGGGGGAAATATTATTGCTTCAAGTGTATTCGTTATGCTCCATATGAATGTATGCTCAATTATTACATTGATATGGCTATTTATAGCCAAGGAGAGATGCTCCTATCAATTTATTATGGGTGGGATCTACATTCCACTACACTTGCTTGCCACTCAAACCCAATAGTTCCTTCCCTTTTTACTGTATAACAACATGTTTCATAACACTCTCCCTCAATTGTTCATGTAAAAGAAAGGTTCTCGAGGACCTTAACACACATCATTAGTTGCCTCATTAAAAATCTTACCAGAAAAATTCAGTGAAACAAAATTTTAATTAAGGAAAAAAGAGTACAATGCGTATTTTACTCCCTTTGATGAAGACTTCATTTGATAATTTGGAGACGATGCATTCCAATCTTATATCTCAACTTTTCAAATGTTGACATTGGCAATGCCTTAGTAAATAAATCTGCACGATTATTACTTGAACGAATTTGTTGTACATCAATATCACCTTTACTCTGAAGATCATGTGTGTAGAATAAGTTTGGTGAAGTATGCTTCGTTTTGTCTCCTTTTATGAAATAACCTTTCAATTGAGTTATACATGCAACATTGTCTTCAAATATGACCATGGATGATATCATTTTTCAGTCCACATTTCTCTTTGATGGAATGTATCATTGATCTCAACCACACACACTCTCTACTTGCTTCATGAATTTCTATTATTTTAGTATGATTTAAAGAAGTAAAAATAATGGACTGCTTCGT
The DNA here is from genome assembly GCA_011800125.2 of Solanum clarkiae. Lineage (NCBI taxonomy): Eukaryota > Viridiplantae > Streptophyta > Magnoliopsida > Solanales > Solanaceae > Solanum > Solanum clarkiae. The sequence continues at coordinate 2,743 of JAABOM020059957.1, forward strand.
AGATCACCATGATATAGCAATTTCTCCATATGTAAACAGATGACCTGTTTGAGATCGTCTTTTATGTGGATCTGATAAATAACCTGCATCTGCATAATCAACAAGGTCTGCACAATATTTGTTAGTATAAAGCAAACTGATATCAATTGTATCTTTTAGGTATCGCAAAATATGCTAGATACTGTTCCAATGCCTTCGCGTTGGGGATGAACTATATCTTATTAGAAAATTAATAGAAAATGTTCTATCAGGTCTAGTAGAGTTAGCAAGATACATAAGTGCTCCAATAGCACTGAGGTATGGTACTTCTAGACCAAGAAAAATATCCTCTTCTGGAGGACGGAATGAATCTTTATTCATTTCAAGTGATCTAACAACCATTGGAGTACTTAACGAATGTGCTTTGTCCATATCGTCTGCTAAATGTTCAATTTGCAGACTCAAACAAAGTTTTGTATTATCTATATCTTTCATCTCAAATTCTTTCTCTAAATATTCAATTGCGTTTTGGAACTCATCAAGAGTTTCAATGAGATTTATATCATCAACATAAACAGCGAGTATTACAAACCCTAATCCCATTTTCTTAATAAAAACACATGGACAAATGACATAAATTATATATCTTTTATTTATTAAATGCTCACTGAGGTGATTATACCACATATTTCCTGATTGTTTCAGACCATATAATGATTTTTGTAATTTGACTGAGAATATTTTTCGAGACTTTGTACATGCTTTAGGCAGTTTAAATCCTTCTGGGATTTTCATGTAAATTTCACTATCAAGTGAACCATAAAGGTAGACTATAAATACATCCATTAGATGTATTTCAAGATTTTTTCATATACAGCTAAACTGAAGAGATATCAAAAAGTTATTGCATTTATAATAGGGGAATATGTTTCCTCATAGTTGACACCGGGTCTTTAGAGAATCCTTGTGCAACAAGGCGTGCCTTGTATCTTACAATTTCATTTTTATCATTTTGCTTTCGCACAAAAACTCATTGATAGCCAACTGATTTTACACCATCAGGGGTTTGGACTACAGGTCCAAATACCTCACGCTTAAAGAGTGAATTCAACTCATATTGAATTGCTTCTTTCTATTTTGGCCAATCATCTCTGCGTCGGCGTTCTTCAATGGATTTAGGCTCAAAACTTTCACTATCTTTCATAAGGTTAAGTACAACATTATATGCAAAAATATTATTCACTGTAACTTTTAATCGATCTAAATTTATCTCATCACCGGTAGAACTTATAGAAAGTTTTTTATTCACTTGAATATCGAGTTCACTGATTTCTCGAAGAATATCAGAATTTCTTAAGTCTTGACCTTCTTCAGAAAGTTCTTTTGTAGTATCTTCTTTATTATTCCTTACACTTCTCTTTCTAGGATTTTTATCGTTTGAACCCAACAGTCTACCACGCTTCAGGCATTTTTGGGATTCGAAAGTTGTGATATTAGCAGATGGTCCCTTTGGGATATCAATCCGAATAGGCGCATTCACTACAGGGATATGTGACTTAGTTATCCATTTCAAATCAGTAAATGCGTCTGGTATTTGATTTATTATTTTCAGCGAATGAATAATCTTTTGTGCTTCTTGCTCACAAATAGAAGTACGTGGATCAAGATGAGACAAAGATGAATTTTTTCATAAAATTTCTCTTTTGATTTCACTGCTTTCTCCCCCTAATTTTGGATATTTGTCTCATCAAACCGACAATCTGCAAATCGAGCAGTGAACATATCTCTATTCAGTGGTTCAAGATACCAAATAATAGAGGGTAATTCGAATCCAAAATATATTCCTAACCTTCTTTGAGGTCCCATCTTAGTGTGGTATAGTGGTGCTATAGGCACATGCGCAGTGCATCCAAAGACTCTTAAATGAGATATATTAGGTTTTTGAACCAAAACTAACTTCAATGGAGAAAAACTTGTGATAATGTATCGATCTGAGATGAATCAGTGTTGCCACATGCAAAACTGCATGACCCCAAACAGAAGTGCGTAACATAGTTTTCATAAGCAGTGATCTTGCTATCAACTGCAATCTTTAAATTAATGACTCGGAAAGGTCATTTTGAGTTTGACCATGAGCTACAGGTTGTTCAACTCTTATACTGATGATAAGTAATAATCATTAAATACTTGGGATGTAAACTCTGCAGCATTATCAAGGCAAATTATTCTAATCTGATTATCGGGAAACTATGCCCGTAATATATAATTTGTGCCAATAATTTTGTAAAACGCCAAGTTGCGAGATGATAATAGACATACATGAGACCATTTTGAAGATGCATCTATTAGCACCATAAAGTACCTAAACGACCCACTAGGTGGGTGAATAGGTCCACAAATATCTCCATGTATACGCTCTAAGAATGCAGGGAACTCAATTCCCACTTTTGTTTGTGATGATCTCACAATTAACTTGCCTTGATAACTAGCAGTACAAGAAAATTCATCATTTAGAAGAATCTTCATATTCTTTAATGGATGACCATTTGAATTTCTATGATCCGTCTCATCATTATGGATCTAGGGTGTCCCAGACGATTGGGCCTAAGTGCAAAAGTATTGGAATCAATAAATTTCTAATTTACTATAGAATGTGCTTCAATTGCACTAATCTTTGTCCAATACAACCCAGAAGACAATGTTGGAAATCTTTCAATAACACATGTCTGCCCAGAGACATTTTTGGCTATAACAAGATATTCAAGATTCATTTCATCAATTGTCTTGATGTGTAAACCATTTTCATGAATATCTTTAGAACTCAACAAACTTCTCTGGGATCGAGAAGAGAACATAGCATTATTTATTGTGAGTTTAGTTACTTTGGGCAAGATTATAATAGCTTTCACAAAGCCCTCAATCAATTTAATACTACCAGAAATTGTGGTAACATTTATACGACTCATACTCAAGTAAGAAAAATATTTCTCATTTTTGAATATCGTGTGTTTTGTGCCAGAATCAATCAAGCAAATGTCTTCATAATTAGATAACTTGCTTTGAGAATTATTCATATCTTCAAAAGAATTAAAAAAAATATTATTAATTTTTTTCAAAGAATTTGTGTGTGCACGAAGTAGTTATGATGATTAGATTTAAAATCACCTTATAAAAATGTTTCACTTTATTATTATTTTATTTGAACTAACAAGTTAAAAATTTATTTTTTCATACATATTACTAAAGAGACTTGATGAGCATACACATATAAGTTTAGAAATATTTATATTATTATTACTATTATTTTATATTATAAGTAGTGCAAAGACAATAAATATTAATAACATCATCATTGATAAATATTAAACATCACTATTCTATTCTTCCACATTAAGGGGGTATCACCAATCAAGTGATTTATCTTTCCTTAAGGGTGTTCAAAAACATCCGCCACATCTGAATGTGTCAAATCAACACGATTTTTGGTTACAAAATTTACTTCAGGATTTTTATCCTTCTTTCTTAGTGATGCCTGATAAAGCTCAACCAAGTGTTTAGGAGTCCGACAATCACGTGCATAATGATTTCTTCCACCACATTGAAAACAGTTTCTTCTAACTGTTTCACATTTTCCATCTTTTTCTTTTCCCTTTCTATATTGATTTTACTTTGGTGAATGATTAACACTAGGGAAAGAATTTTGTTCTTGGTCATAATTACAGCCAGGACCATGTCCACGTCCGCGTTCACATCCACGACTAGGACCACGATCTCTTCCACACCCAACATGGTGGGCCTCCACCTCATTCACTTCAGGTAATGCTTCCGACCTAATTGGTCGTTTTTCATGATTTTTCATCAACAAATCATTATTTTGTTCAGCCACAAGAAGATGAGAAATCAGTTCAGAGTACTTTTTGAAACTTGTTTCTCGATATTGTTGTTGTAAAAGCACATTCGAAGCATGAAATGTGGAGAATATTTTTCCAACATATCATCATCACTAATGGTATTTCCGGTAGTTTCAATTGAGAAGTAATTCTGAATATGGCAGAATTGTATTCATAAATAGACTTAAAGTCTTGTAACCTTAAATTTCTCTCATTATATCGTGCCTTTGGGCGATGTATGACCATTTTCAGGTGGTCATATTTTTCTTTCAAGTTATTCCATAGAACAAGTGGATCTTTGACTGTAAGATATTTCATTTTCAGAATTTCATCAATATGATGACACAAGAATATCATTATTTTAGCATAGTCTTATTTTGATGCTTTATTATTATATTTAATGGTGTCTCCAAGAGCCATTGCATCCAAATGGATTTCAGTATCCAGTACCCATGAAAGATAGTTCTTGCCTGAACTTTGAAGTGTAACAAACTCAAGTTTAGTAAGATTAGACATAATGAACACAAGTAAAATATTAATACCTTATCCTTCAAATTATAGAGTCTCATACTGATAACGTGTTATAAAAATAAATCTACAATTAACTAGAATAAATTTAATTGAAACAAAAACTGAAAACTGAGGAAGGAGAAGGAAGCGGGGAAACATTATTGCTTCAAGTGTATTCGTTATGTTCCGTATGAGTGTGTGCTCAATTGTTACACTGATATGGCTATTTATAGCCAAGGAGAGATGCTCCTATCAATTTATAATGATGTGGGTGCGATCCATATTCCACTACACTTGCCACTCAAACCCAATAATTCTTTCCCCTTTTACCGTACAATAGCATGCTTCATAACAAGAAAAACGTAATCAGAAACTACTACTTTCCAATCCATAGCACTTAAATAAAATTTGTTTTGGATAATTTTAAATAGAGTGATTCTTTTAAAAGAAATGGATCTAATCACCACATGTAATCTTTTCGCTAGTCCATTTGTGTTTGAGTTACACGCATCTCCATCTTTTAATTGATTGTCATTTTATGTTAAATAGGTTGAAGTGTTTAATAGGTACAAATTTGATAATAAAATGTAAATAAAATACGTGAACAATTTTAAAGAATCGCATGTGACTTAAGTTTAAAGTTTACATCCTACATGAGTTCGGCTTTCAGTTCACCAAACTCTCCTCCTGTAAGCCACATGAACTGCTCTGTGAATAGTAACTATAGTGGGATGCAAATCCATACAACACTATTTGAACAAACTTTTTCCAATCTAACAGGCATGAAGCTTGCCATAATCAGAGCTGGATGTAGGATTTCAATTTGAGTTCAATCTTTAAAGTTCCTTAAACTTTTGAAATTATGGATTTAGAATATAAGAAGTATTTACTAAAATTTTAATGATTCTTACATATACTAGTTATAAAAATCTGTGCTAGCCCTAATATCTATTATTTTTTTGTGTCAATTTATGTAATATTGATAAATTTTTTATATATTTTTTAAAAAAATTTAGTTGTTAATTGATGTGACCTATAGTATATTTTACGTTATTTTTAAATAATATATGTTACTTATGTTGTTCTAATTTATGTTGCACATCCATGGACCCCGAAATTCAATTCCAAGGAAGAAATACTCACAACAATCCCACTCTGGATTAAACTCCCCAACCTGGCGCTAAATTGTTGGAATGTGTGGTGTTGAGCAAGATAGGAAGCAGACTAGGCCAACCTTTTTATGCGGATGAATGTACAACTCAAGCCAGTCGAATATCCTTTGCAAGAATCTTGATGGAGATAGATATAACAAAAGGAACTCCCAAAGAGCGTCAAAACACAGGAATCTAAGGACAAAATATTCGAACAGATGGTGGTGTATGAATGGGAGTCACTATATTGCCAAAAGTGTCTTCAAGTAGGGCACATTTGTGGGGAATGGAAGATGGAACCAATACAAGGGAAGCAAGAACAAGGACAAAGGAAAGAATGGAAACCAACCACCACAAAACCAGCTGAAATTGAGAAAGGGAAAGAGAAAGGGAAGGTTGAAGAAATAAGGACAGAAGAGAAACAACAGGGAGACCAAGAAAACAATCAAAAGTGAGTGGCAAATAGTGAAATCAAAGACAACAAGAAATCAGTCACTAGGTACTAACACATAGGGTAGCAACAACCTACAACAGGAAAAGGCAGAAAATAGTGGGAACAAGATGAGGGAACAAGAGGGATCCTACACAATAATAGTATCTTGGAATGTGAGGGGTTTCAACCAAGTGGTGAAGCAAAAGTAACCAAAGGTACTTTTGAGGAAAAATAAAGTAAGTCTTATAGCTATATATGAGCATAGAGTAAAAGATGAAAGAAGTACGAATATATTGGATAAAGTTATGCCAGGTTGGGAATGGTGTACTAATGCTATAAATCAGAGTAGAAGAAGAATATCGGTAGTTTGGGATCCTAACAGAGTGAGATACCAAATGACAAAGACTGCTACTCAGCACATCCATGGGAAAATGCAGATAAGAAATGGACCTGAGATGCACTTCACAGCAGTTTATGGGCTTCACACAATAAATTCAAGAGGACCACTATGGAGTGACTTACAAAGGATACACGACCAAACCAGATGGCCATGGATAATAATGGGGGATTTCAACTTAATCCTGTGTCCAGATGATAGACCAATAGGCAGTCAAGTACAACAGACAAAGATGAAGGATTTCAGGGAATGTGTGAATCAACTTGGTTGAACTTCTCACAGTAAGAAAAGAGTATACTTGGACAAATGGGAATGTATATAGCAGAATAGATAAAGTACTAGTCAATGATGAATGGGTACTTAACATGCCACCAAAACAAGTCAGGATAATGGAGTCTATGTTCTCTGATCATTTTCCATTAAGCATAGTATTGGATGAGCAATAGGACAACTACAAGAGTCCCTTTAAATTTTATAATTGTCTGATAAAGCACCAAGAATTCAAATATAGAGTCAAGAAGGGTTGGACAACACATGAGAGAGAAATGCAGGGAATATGGAAGAATCTACAAAGGGTGAAAAAAGAAATGCAACAGTTGAACCAACAGGAGTTTAAGGGAGCATAAGAGAGAATGGAAAAGTTAAGAATGAAGCTGGATCTGAAACAAAAGTAAATGAGTAATGTCATAGTCTCACAAGCAAATAAGGATGAAGAGAAAGAGTTAAAGAATGAACTACACAAATGGAGCATGATAGAGGAATCTATTTACAAACAAAAGTCAATGGTGCAATAGCTAAAATTGGGTGACTTAAACACAAAATACTTTTTTGCTCATATGAAAGGGAGGAAAGCACAGAACCAAATCACAATGCTGATCAAAGAGAATGGTACAACAATTTTGGAACGGGAAGCAATAACAAGAGAAGCAATTGACTTTTACACAAAGCTACTAGGACAAACAACTCATCATATGTCAGTAGCAAGCAAGAGGTAATCAAGGTTGGATCAGTGCTGCACAGATCACAACAGCTGGAACTAATCTGGGATTTCAGTAAGGAAGATATACTTGAAGCACTAAAGAATATAGAAGATAGCAAAGCACAGGGGGGGGGGATGGATTCAACTCATATTTCTATAAGCAAGCATGGCTAGTAGTGGGTGATGAGGTAACTAAAGTTGTTCTGTAATTTTTCAAAACAAATGAAATGTATGGCCCAATAAATAGAACCACAGTGACCTTGATACCTAAAGTTAAACATCCCAACTCCATAAAAGAATTCAAACCTATCTCTTATTGCACTGTTTTTATAAAATTATATCTAAGATGTTAACTAGCATATTACAGGTTATATTAGAATACTTGATTGACCCTAGTCAGGCTGTATTTGCTCCCGGTAGAGTTTGAGGAGATAATGTCATACTTATTCATAAACTTATAAAAGGTTATGATAGAAAAGGCATTTCTCCTAGATGGATGATGAAGATTGACATGCAAAAAGCCTATGACTCTGTGGAATGGCATTTTCTTGAAGAAATGCTAAGAGGGTTGCAAATTCCTGAAAAATTCATAACATTGATCATAGTATATGTCAAAACTGTGAGTTACTCTATCAACATAAATGGAGTACCTAGTCCAGAATTTAAAGTAAAGAGAGTAACGAGACAAGGTGACCCAATTTGTATATCTTTTCACTATTTAATGGAGTACCTTACAAGGCTAATGAAGACACTCAAAGAAAAGAAGAAATTTAAGTACAATCCAAGGTGTCAAAAGCAGAATATTGTTCACTTGAGCTTTGCATATGACCTGTTAATTTTCAGCAGGGGGGATCAACAATCAGTGACTAAGGTGTTTGATAGATTCCAGGAATTTTCAAGAGTTTCAGTCCTGATTGTCAATCAAAGCAAGAGTAATATATATTTTGGAGGCGTAACAGAGGGCCAACAGGAAGAGATATTGACGTATACAGGTTTCAAGAAAGGGTAGCTACCTTTTAGATACCTGGGAGTACCCTTGAGTCCAAAAAAGTTATCAATCATCAGTGTCAACCTCTCATAGATAGAATGATGTAGAACATACAAGCATGGAGTGTGAAATTCTTATCTTATGCATGCATATTGTAACTAATTCAGAGTATAATTCTGTCAATCCAACAATTTTGGTCTCAAATATTTCTCATGCCTAAGAAGATCTTACAACAGGTGGAAACTATCTGTAAGAGGTTTCTTTGGAATGAAGAAGTTCATACTAGAGGCAAAGCTTTAATAGCTTGGGAAACACTGTGTAAATCAAAGTCAGCAGGAGGTCTGGATATCCTAGACATTCAAACCTGGAATAAAGCACCAATCATCAAACAATTGTGAACTTGGCAAACAGAAAGGAAAAGTTATGGGTCATCTGGGTGCACTCTTATTACATAAAAAGAAAGGAATCATGGGACACAAAAGCAAATCAAGCTTCATATATGATTAGAAAAATACTACAATGAGGAGCATGGCTTGAAAAAGAAGGAATAAGCAAGCAAGAAACACTTGAAGCAGACACATATAGCATAAAGAAAGTGTGCAACAAGGTGAGAGGGGAACACAGGAAGGTACCTTGGAGAAAAGAAATATGCAACAACCATGGACAACCAAAATGGATCTTCATCCTATTCCTAACAATGCATGAAAAATTATATACAAAGGATAAATTGGAGAAATGGGAGATGTTAATAGATATTACCTTCTCATTGTCCAACAATGCTCTAGAGAGTCACCAACACCTATTTTTTGAATGCACAGAAGCAAGGAAAGTATGGATGAAGCTTCTAAAATGGTTGAACATCAATAGAGGAGCAAAAGGATGTCAGGAAGAGATGGAATGTTTAGTAAGAAATACAAAAGGAAAGACAGCAAAAGCAGAAATATACAAAATGACAGTGGCAGTAGGGGTATATCTGGTATGGAAAAAGAGAAACAATGTAATTTTCAAGGGTTCCAGAAGAAGTATAGAGATAATTGTTATGCCGAAAAATGACCGGCTTTAAAATAAAAATTGAAAAAATATTAAAGATTGTTCAAAAATCGAGAATCGATTTAAACTCAATTTAATTTGAGCAAAACTAATTCTCAAAATTCGAAAAGACATAGAGTCGCCACCTAATTTTACGGATAATTAGGAAACCATTAAAATATTTTAAAAGACTAAC
>JAABOM020059958.1:0-12293 GCA_011800125.2 Solanum clarkiae
ATATACACACCAGAATTATCATTTTATTTGGTGCTTTTTAAGGAATGTATTAAATCAATACTGAACAAATAAAAAAAAACCTAACTTAGCTTGCTATATATTGATAATTAACTTCACATTAAATGCATGACAAGGCCTGCAAAATTTTCTCTTCTATATTTCTTCCAGAAATTAATAATTGATTATTTAGCCACTCAAAATTAATTAAAATATTAATAAGCTAGCTAGCACACCAAAAATAACCAAAGAAGAACAAATTTGTAACATCAACTTTTCAGTTTTCATTATTAGCAAAATTATTACATACATCGTGCATTTGAATCACCCGTCAAGTAGAAACTATTTTAATAAAAATTTAAATTATATTATAGAATTTAAATAGCATATATGGTCCCTACATGTATTATATTCTTTTTTGTTTTATCTGATAATAGAGACATGTTGAGAGCAGTATATATCTAGAGCAGAAAAATTATTTACCAATTCAACATGAAAAAATTTAAAAATATTTTTTTCCTTCATATTGAGCATACCCTTTGGTCAGTGACGGAGATAATATTTTCGTTAAGGTTGTTCATGCTTTTAAAATATGAGTAGATGATTTTTATATCGATGATGTTCTACAATTGATATCTATATTTAATCTATATATTCGAAAAAGTTTTCTGATAAAGGGTGTTCATCATCTAACCACTCTTGGGTGAATATAGCTCCGTTCCTACCTTTGGCCTTATTTATTTTTAGTAACTTGAATATTCTAGTGACTACCTTGATAATAACTAATAATGATGCCTTTGTTATTAATTCCCCTTTGCCCCATCCAAACAACAGGAGTTCATTGGAAGATATTTTAGAATTTTAACATATAGTATTATAATTATTGAACTTGTGATTGGATTGCTTATAAGCTTGTGATCCAATAATGGATTTTAGAGTAAAATGTCAAATCTTCATATGTGATAGAATATTTGTGTAGTTAGTGAACAAACAGAATTCAATGCATGATAATGTGATCATAGTTATTAATTATTCTATATTCCCTCGATTCACTTAACTTTATTTCTCCACTATCTCAAAAATCAAATTTTCATTTTTATTTATCATTTTTAATATATCAAGAAAAAATATTTATTTTTTCTTATATTAACTTCAACATTAATTATTTAGTTTTTAAATTATTTTTTTTAAACATAAAGATATACATCGGTTAATATGCGTGCCATTTTAAAAATATTATACGTACTTATTACTTATTAGAAACACATAAATTTTAAAATGGACAAAAAAAAAAATTAACATTTCGTTCAAGGTAACTCACAAGTCACATTTCATTTATTGATTCTATTTATTTTTGAGAAAGTGGTTGCAGGATATCTTAGTGGTCCATTTTAATATACAAAGTTTTGACTTATTTTTGAGAAAAGTGGTTGTGCAGGATTGTAGCGGTCCATTTAATTTTCATATGCAAAGTTTTGACTACTATTACAACTAAATGTTTCAGATGTGAAGGAAACAACAAAGGATCTTCAATCGATTCAATTCTCATTCTCACTCAGACCGAAGGATAGAAGCATTACTTATTTATCAAATAAATGAAACACACCATGCATTTACCCTTGCAACAAGTAACGCATTTTGCGTCACGAGACACATTTTCGCCACTATCATGTTTGTCTACTCAAAATTAAGGTCAGAAAATATTAAACTATCTAAGTAAATACTTTGACTTTATGAACTCATACAAACTTGACAGCCTAAGCCCCAAATTTATTAAAGCCTTTCCCATAAAAGTCATACAAATAATATAATAAGACACAAAAGAAGCCTATTTTGATCATAATGACGTGGGAACTCTCTCATCATATGCACAAATACAACATATATATTTAAGTGCAAAAGTGAGCCTATACATCGAGTTTTCAACCTTGCCATATTTATCTCAAAATTCAATTATAGTGAAATATTATCAGGGGAAATCTCCAAAAACCAAATAGGTTTTGTGAAAGATAAAAGATTGTATTCTTGCCTTAAAGAGATTATTAAAGACATAAAGAAAACACTAAATTGTACAATGTGGTTATTAAAGTTAAACATGTCAAGCTATATGACAGTGTCTTTTGATTTTCATGACTAATGTTCATAGAAAATTTAACTTTTCAAAAATTATAATGTACATGGTGCGAAGATTGTTATCTAATAACTAGCCGATATTTGTATTAATTAATAGACAATCCTTTGATTTGTTTCAGTCTTGATCAAGAGGGCTGAAACAGGAAGATCCTCTCTCACTCGATAAATTTATGATTAGAGCTTTTCGTTCGATCATGTTTATGATCACGACTCATGAGGCCCTGACTATGACTGGGTTAATGATTTTTTTCATGCTTAACTTGGTGCAAGTTCGTCTCATTCACTTTAGCGAATGAACTAGAACCAATAGATTGATTTTTATGATTTTTCATTAGTAACTCATTATTATTCAGCTACAAGAAAATGTGAAATTAGTTTAGCATATTTTTCGAAAACCCATCTTTCGATATTGCTACTACAAGAACACATTCGAGCAAGCAAAGTTGTGAAATAAAACATATCATGATCAATGATATTTTCATCACATATAATTTCAATGGTGAAATAATTTCAAATATCGAAGAATTATATACTTTTATTTGGATCTAATCAAAACATGCTCGTGGAAGAATAGCCTTCTTCAGGTGATCATATCTATGTTTCAAATTATTTGATAACATATAAGAGAATCTTTAACCATGAGATATTTTAATTTCAAGCCCTTATTAAGGCGATTGCAATGAGATATCATTGCCTTGGCACATCTTTGCTTGTTGCTCATTTTTTTTATCTTTTAATGGTGTCCGTCAGGCCTATCGCATCACGACGAGTTTCAACATCAAGCAATAAGAGAAGTAGTTATTTTGCCTGATATAGCTAGGATAATAAATTTATGTTCAGAAAAATTTGTCATTAATTAAGAAAACGAAAGTGTATCCCTTCGAGACTTTCAAGTATTTATGCTCGACACACTGTAACACTCCGTAAAATTACCAAAACGTTCCTAAAATACATCGTGTGCGCAACGCGTCTTCCAAAGCTCAGATAGAAAAGCTAAGATCGGATTTGCGATCAGTGCAGAAAATCGAGTCAAAAAATGCAATCAGGTCGAAGTACGAAATTGCACATTTTGTGCAAAAACAGTAGCAAATCCGCGCCTCCTCCGAGATGCACCAGGGGCGCCGAAATGCACTTGTGTTCTTTCGTTTTTTCTACGGGAATGGAATTTTCGAGAAATTTCAAAAATGAACTGGTGTGCGCCCTCTCCGCGACGTGCACTAGTGTGCTAGTTTTTAGATTTTTTTCTTTTACTTCGGGAAGGACATTTTTTTCCTTCCCAAAATATTCTAAAGTCCCAAAAACATATATTTAAGTTATGTTGATTTAATACGAAAGGGTTTCAAAATTCATCTTTTCTGAGTTTTTACATAAGTTGAGAAGAGAGAAGAAGAAGAGAAAGCGCAAAGGTTCTCCAGAGAGGTCCCGAATTCTTGAAAGGAATATGAAGATTCTTCACCCCAGGTATGTAAAGGCTACCCAGAATATGAAATTGTTCTTCCATGTGCCCTAACACATAGATTAAGATGTATAATGTAAAGTTATGGGTCTTGAATTATAGTTCCTTGAATATTTTCTTGAAATTACTTTTGAATCTTGTATCTTTGCATAAAATTGATGATCATCATGTTTTAATAAACTATTTACATATATTATGTTGTGATAATGCAATTTAAACTTATGATTTCACGGTTAAGGGGAATGTGTAGAGCCTTGATTGACTGAATGTGATGTTTGATTGAGTCTGAGTCCTGAGGTGAGAGTATTGATGATTGTAATAGCTGGAAATAGTGTTGATAGAGTTAGATGAAGGTTTGTTCTTCAAAGTAAAAGAATAGTCCTGCTCCTTGAGTTGATAGAGGATGAGATGAGGTGAGTGTTCTTGCCCGTAGGGGTTGAGTGATGGAAGTTCTTGATGTATTGAAAGATTTATGAGCATATTGAGTCCTGGGAGGAGTATTAGCACCGAAATGGGTAAGAGTGAGTCCCACTTGTACTCATTGACTATGTGTAGCCAGCGTAAGAGAGGATTGGACCGTGAAAACGGATGCTTCTTTTGTCCCGCAGAGGACTTGCCAGACTTTCTAGGGATCCATGACAGACTCGTTCTTTACCCTGCAATGTACTGGTGGAATGTGGTAATGACATCTCTTTGTTATATCACTACTGGCTTATAGGTGGTGATTGTCGATTATAAAAACTTTCAGATAGGTTCCTTGTTGATAGTACTCTGAAGTTGATGTGATTGTATGATGTCTTGATGGATAGTGAGATGAAAGGGTCCTGTCCTTTACTCTGAGTTGAGGATGAGTGATTGATGAGTGATTGTATCTTATATTATTTACTTTAGCCCGTTTTACATATAGTACATTCCATGTACTAACGCCCAGTTGGTGCTGCATCATTTTATGATGCAGATTCTATAGACAGAGGACTTCAGCAGCCCAATTGTTGAGGTTCAGAGCTCAGTATTTTAGACCGTAGTGAGTCCTCCCCTACCTTCGGAGGATGATTATTCCATTGACTTTATTTCAGTATTTTATTTTCTTTGATTGTGGTAGCCATAACCTGTCATGGTAACTTCCTAGATGTTTGTCATAGAGTCTTCATTGATATAAACAATTGATGGACAATGTTGGGATTGCTTATTTCCCATTTCTTGCATTTGAGATACTTCTTCATAATCTTATGATAATGATTGTGATAGTTCACTGATAGTTATTTTTCTAATTAATCTTGTGCATATGAATGGATTGAATGAATGCAATGAGACTAGGTGGTCCGCTTGGGGACTAGTGATAATCTCCGAGTGTCAATCATGTCTAGGTACCCTCTCGGGGCATGACAAACTTGGTATCAGAGCACAGAGTTCGAGTGTTCTAGGGAGTCTACGAAGTTGTGTCCAGTAGAGTCGTGTTTATGGGTGTATTATGCACCACACTTCTTAAGTAGGAGTCTATAGAACACTTGGAAGTGCTACCCTTCTATTATGATCTAAGTTCGTGCGATATGTAGAGTTTAACTTTGTGAAAATCCCGTTTTAACTCATGCATTTTATGTTTACAGAAAATGCCACCCATGAGACAACTGTACGGAGAGATTGCCAGCCCCAGTTGTTGAGAACACCTAACCGGAGGCTCTAGTCTAGACCGAGGCAAGGAGACAGGGACACCCTGCTAGGATTGTTGAGCTCCCACAGGCGCCCCCCTGCTCAACCCCAGCCAACTCCCACTATTGAGGCAGAATTTAGGGGAGCCATTGCCATGCTGACTCAGCTGGTGGCCTCCCAAGGAAATAACCGAGGTTCTCAAGCTCCTAGTTCTAGCTCACAGGAGCCCTCAGCTGTAAACTGACTTAGAGACTTCTTGAGGATGAACCCGCCTGTATATACGGGGCTAAAGTTGAGGAGGATCCACAGAACTTCATTGATGAGATGTACAAGGTTTTGAGGGTCATGCATGTTAGTGAGGTTGAAGGAGTTGAACTTGTCTCCTACCAGCTGAAGGATGTTGCAAATATTTGGTACTATCGATGGGAGGACAACAGAGGTGAAGATGCTGAGCTCGCGGATTGGGGTGAGTTCGAGATCGCGTTCCTTGATTACTTCTTTCCTCAAGAGTTGAGGGAGGAGAAGGTGGATGAATTCGTGAATTTGAAACTGGGAGGGATGACTGTGAAGGAGTATGGCCTTAAGTTTGTCAAATTGTCAAGGTATGCTCAAGAGATGGTGAAAGACATGAGGACAAGAATAAGGAGATTTGTGTCTGGCCGGGCCAGACATGTGTAGAAAAGAGTGTAAGGCTACTTTGTTGATTCCTGGCATGGATATCTCCATACTTATAGTGTATTCCCAACAGATAGAGGAGGATAAGAAGGAAGATAGAGAAGAGCAGATGAGTAGAAGGGCACAGTCAGCGGGACATGAGCCTAGCTCGCAGGGACAGAATAGGAGTGACATGTCCTATTTTCAGAAGAGATCATCACATTCTGCACTATCTGTTGCGAGTGAACCCGCACAGCAAAACAGGTATGGTCAGGCTGATTACTTTAGTTTTGAGTGTCCAAAGAGGAGGTGAGGTGAGGGGATAGCAGAGCTCAGTCTTCCACAACTCTCCCAGCAAGTAATCAGCAGAGGGGTACTACTATGGGTACAGGCGGCGGGACGAACCGCGTTATGCTATGGGTAACCGACAGGATCAGGAGGCCGCACCAGATATTGTCATGAGTATTCTTCGAGTCTTTACTTATGATTGCTATGCATTGATACATCCTGGGTGCCACCTTGTCTTTTGTGACCCCTTATGTCGCTAGTAAGTTTTGGGTTCTTCCAGAGTGCTTGCATGGACCTTTTTCTGTTTCTACTCCTACTAGTGAGTTTATCTTAGTTGAGAGGGTTTACAGGGACTGCGTAGTGTCTATTTATCATAGAGACACCTTAGCTGATTTGATAGAGCTGGAGATGGTTGATTTTGATATAATAATGGGCATGGACTGACTTCACGCCTGTTATGCTTCTGTCAGCTGTAGGATCCGAATTGTTAAGTTCAATTTTCTAATGAGCCTATCTTAGAGTGGAAAGGGAGTTTTGTTGCCCCTAAGGTCAAATTCATCTCTTATCTTAAAGCTAGAAAGTTGATCTCCAAAGGTTGCATTTACCACCTTGTGAGAGTTAAGTCTGATGATGTTGAATGTGCTACTCTTGTGTCAGTCCCAATTGTAAATAAGTTTCCAGAGGTGTTCCCTGATGATCTTCTTGGAGTCCCTTCTGATAGGGAGATTGACTTTGGGATCGATGTTCTTCTTATGACCAAACCTATTTCAATTCCACCCTATAGAATGGTCCCCCCACAAAGTTGAAAGAATTGATAGATCAATTGAAAGACTTGTTAGAGAAAGGTTTCATAAGGCCTAGTGTCTTGCCTTGGGGTGCTTCTGTCATATTCGTGCGTAAGAAAGATGGGTCTGTGAGAATGTGTATAGACTACCAGCAGTTGAATAAGATTACCATAAAGAATAAGTACCCTCTTCACAGAATAAATGATCTCTTTGACCAACTTCAGGGTGCTACTTGTTTCTCAAAGATAGACCTTTGATCCAGTTATCACTAATTGAAGGTGAGGGAAAGTGACATCCTAAAGACAACCTTTAGGACACGGTATGGCCATTTTGAGTTCTTGGTCATATACTTCGGGTTGACAAATGCACCTGCAACTTTCATGGGTCTGATGAATAGGGTATTCAGGTTGTATCTTGATATGTTCCGTGATTGTGTTTATCGATGACATTCTGGTATATTCAAAGGATGAGGAGGAGCATGCTATCACCTTAGAGTGGTTCTCCAAATACTCAAAGATCATGAGTTGTATGCGAAATTCTCCAAGTGTGAGTTTTGGCTCAAGTCAGTGGCTTTCCTAGGCCATGTTGCTTCGGGAGAAGGTATTTGGGTGGATATTCATAAGATTGAGGTGGTTAAGAACTAGCCAAGACCAATTTCTCCAACAGAAGTAAGAAGATTTTTGGGTTTAGCAGGCTACTATCGCAGATTTATTGAAGGCTTCTCTTCTCTGTTAGCCCTATTGACAAAGTTGACTCAGAAGAAGGCTAAGTTTCAGTGGTCTGAGGCATGTGAAAAGGGTTTTCACGAGTTGAAGACTAGATTGACTATAACACTAGTGTTAACCTTGCTAGACGGGATAGATGACTTCTTGATATACTATGATGCATCCAGAGTTGGACTGGGTTATGTGCTTATGCAGAGAGGGAAAGTGATAGCTTATGCTTCCAGACAGCTCAAGATCCATGAGAAGAATTATCCGACTCATGATCTGGAGTTGGCAGCAGTGATAGTTGCACTTAAGATCTGACGTCATTATTTGTATTGAGTGCATGTGGACGTGTTCACTGACCACAAAAGTTTGTAGTACGTGTTCAGTCAGAAAGAACTCAACCTGCGACAGAGGAGGTGGCTGGAATTGCTCAAGGATTATGATACGAGCGTTACCTACCACCCAGGTAAGGCTAACATTGTTGCTGATGCTCTTAGCAGGACGTCCATGGGTAGCATTGCCCATGTGGAGAAAAAGAAGAGAGAATTAGCTAAGGAGGTTCATAGATTGGCTCGATCGAGAGTGAAACTTGAGGAGAACAATGAATGCTGGGTTAATGTTCAAAATGGTTCCGCTTCATCCTTAGTGTCTAAGGTGAAGGAAAAGCAAGACCAAAACCTTGTCTTACTCTAATTGAAAGAAGCGGTTTACAAGCAAAAGGTGATGGTTTTCTCCATGAGATGGGGTATTGAGGTACCAAGGAAGATTGTGTGTACATGATATTGATGGTGTTTGAGATAGAATCATGGCCGAGGCTCATAGTACGAGGTATTCTATTTATCCTGGCTCTACTAAGATGTACCATGACTTGAGGGAAATCTATTGGTGGAATAGGATGAAGAAAGACATTGTTGAGTTTGTCCCTAAGTGTCCAAATTGCCAACAAGTTAAGGTTAAACATTAGAAATAATGTGGGTTAGCTTAGAATTTTGAAATTCCAGAATGGAAGTAGGAGACAATCAACATGGATTTCATCACGGGCTTACCCCAATCCCGAAAGCAGCATGATTCGATATGGGTGATCATTGACAAGATGACGAAATCAGTCCACTTTTTGGTAGTCAAGACAACTTACACTGCTGAGGAGTATGCTCGACTGTATATTCATGAGATTATGAGGTTGCATGGGGTTACCTTGTCCATCATCTCAGACAGAGGAGCTCAATTCACCTCTCAATTCTGGAAATCCTTTCAGAAAGGATTAGGCACGAAGTACATTTGAGCACAACTTTTCAGCCTCAGACAGATGGACAAGCAGAGTGAACCATTCAGACTTTGGAGGATATGCTGAGGGTGTGTGCCATTGACTTCAAAGTAAATTGGGATGATCATCCACCGTTTATTGAGTTTGCATACAATATAGCTACCATGCCAGTATTCAGATGGCCCTTTACGAGGCATTATACGGGAGGTGATATAGATCACCAATTGGATGGTTCGAGGTCGGTGAAGCTGGGTTGATTAGACCTGATCTCATGCACCAGTCTATGGAGAAGGTGAAAGTCATTAGATAAAGACTGAAGACAACCCAGAGTCGTCAGAAATCATATACGGATGTGAGAAGAAGAGATTTGAAATTTAAGGTGGATGATTGGATGTAATTAAAGGTGTCACCCATGAAGGGTGTCATGAGATTTGGCAAGAAAGGAAAGCTGAGTTCCCATTATATCAGACCATACCAAATTGTGAGAAGGATTGGGAAGGTTTGTTATGAGCTTGATTTGCCTTTTAAGCTAGATGGAGTTCACCAGTGTTTCATGTGTCTATGCTGAAGAAGTGTTTGAGGGATCAGTCTTAGCAATTCCTGTGGAGAGTACGAGTGTGAAGGATAGCTTATCATACGAAGAAATTCCAGTCCAGATCCTTGACCGACAAGTCCGTAAACTGAGGAATAAAGAGATAGCCTTCATTAAAGTCCAGTGGAGGAATCAATTTGTTGAGGAAGCTACGTGGTAAGCTGAGGAAGCGATGAAACTTAAATACCCGCATCTATTTGTGATAAATGATGATGATATTGAAGGTAAATGATCTTATCCTTAATGTTATTGAATGTTTCCTTTCATTGAGTTGATGCCTTTATCTTATTCTATTCCCGAGTCTAAGACAGAGATAGATAGGTGAGGTGTAAATAGTTGAGAGTTCGAGTATTCCTGAGTGAGGAATGAGATGAGTTATGGGGTTATTCGTGTTTCCACTCGACCTCTACTCATCATTCGAGGACGAATGATTTCAAGGGGGAGATGATGTAATACCCTGTGAAATTATCAAAATGCCCCTAAAATATATCATATGCGCAAAGCATTTTCCAAAGCTCCTATAGAAAATCTGAGACCAGATCTGCGATTAACGCAGAAAATCAAAAGTCAAAAAATGATCTTGACCCAATTTAAAACCAACCAGATCAAACTACGAAATTGCACATTTTGTGCAAAAACAGTAGCAAATCCCTGCCCCCTCTGTGACGCGTTAGGGGAGCAGAAATACACTTATATTTTTTGGTTTTTCGATGGAAATGGAATTTTCGAGAAATTTCAAAATAAACTGGTGCATGCCCCCTCGCGATGCGCACCAGTGTTCCAATTTTTAGATTTTTTTCTTTTACTTCAGGAAGGGCATTTTTTTCCTTCCCAATATATTTTAAAGTTCTAAAAATGTATATCTAACCTGATTTCATATGAAAGGGTTTCAAAACCCATCTTTTCTGAGTTTTTACGTAAGTTGTGAAAAGAGAAGAAGAAGAGAAAGCGTAAGAGTTCTCCAGAGAGGTCCCGAATTCTTGAAAGAAACTTGAAGATTCTTCACCCCACGTACGTAAAGGCTACTAAGAACATGAAATTGTTCTTCCATGTGCTCCAACCCATCGATTAAGATGTAGAATGTAAAGTCATGGGTATTGAATTATAGTTTCTTGAATATTTTCTTGAAATTACTTTTGAATCTTGTATCTTTACATAAAATTGATAATCATCATATTTTAATAAACTGTTTACATGTATTATGTTGTGATTATGTAATTTACACTTATGAATTTACGGTTAAAGACTTGGATAATGAACTCAAGGGGAATGTCGACAGCCTTGATTGACTGAATGTGATGTTTGATTGAGTCTGAGTCTTGAGGTGAGAGTATTGATGACTGTAATAGCTGGAAATAGTATTGATAGAGTCAAATGAAGGTTTGTTCTTCACTTGAAAGAATAGTCCCGCTCCTTGAGTTGATAGAGGATAAGATGAGGTGAGTGTTCTTTCCCGTAGGGGTTGAGTAATGGAAGTTCTTGATGTATTGAAAGATTTATGAGTATACTGAGTCCTGTGAGGAGTATTAGCATCGAAATAGGTAAGAGTGAGTCCCACTCGTACTCATTAACTACATGGCCAGCGTAGGAGAGGATTGGACTGTGAAAGCGGATGCTTCCTTTGTCCTACAGAGGACTTGACAGACTTCCTTGCGATCTCCAACGGACTCATCCTTTACCCAAGCAAGGTACTTGACAGATGTGGCAATGACATCTCTTCGTTGTATCACTACTGGCTCATAGATGGTGATTGTCGGTTATAGAAACTCTCAGATAGGTTCCTTGTTGATATTACTCTGATGTTGATATGACTGTATGATGTCTTGACGGATAGTAAGATGATAGAGTCTTTTCCTTTACTCTGAGTTGAGGATGAGTGATTGATGAGCGATTGTATCTTATATTATTTACTTTAGCCCATTTTACATAAAGTACATTCCACGTATTGACGCCCCTTTGATGCTGCATCGTTTTATGATGCAGATTCCGTAGACAGAGGACTTCAGAACTTTCAGGTGGAATGTGGTAATGACATCTCTTTGTTATATCACTACTGGCTTATAGGTGGTGATTGTCGATTATAAAAACTTTCAGATAGGTTCCTTGTTGATAGTACTCTGAAGTTGATGTGATTGTATGATGTCTTGATGGATAGTGAGATGAAAGGGTCCTGTCCTTTACTCTGAGTTGAGGATGAGTGATTGATGAGTGATTGTATCTTATATTATTTACTTTAGCCCGTTTTACATATAATACATTTCATGTACTAACACCCAGTTGGTGCTGCATCATTTTATGATGCAGATTCCGTAGATAGAGGACTTCAGAAGCCCAATCGTTAAGTTTCAGTGCTCAGTATTTCAGACCGTGGTGAGTCTTCCCTTGCTTTCGGAGGATGATTATTCCATTGACTTTATTTCAGTATTTTATTTTCTTTGATTGTGGTTGCCATGTCCTGTCATGGTACCCTCCTAGATGTTAGTCATAGAGTCTTCGTAGACATAGACAGTGGACAGTATTGGGATTGCTTATTTCCCATTTTCTTTCTTTTGAGATACTTTTTCATATTATCTTATGATAGTGATTATGGTAGCCCGCTGATAATTATTTTTCTAATTAATCTTCCGTATATGAATGGATTGAATGAATGCAATGAGACTAGGTGGTCCGCTTGCGGACTAGTGATAGTCTCCAAGTACCTGTCACGTGTAGGGTACCCTATCGGGGCGTGACACACACACACACACACACACAGATATATATA
>JAABOM020059959.1:0-12290 GCA_011800125.2 Solanum clarkiae
AAAATATATTCTCTATCCTACATATGGTAAATGTTCTAAAATATAATCATGTTATCTATGTAAAATACACTTATAAGTCTCTTGCGATGCTCCCTAATAGTGATAGAGCCGCCTGTGTGGGATCCAATGGCGCATTCATTTATATGACCACGATGATTTTTTGGCATTTGTTTCTGATGTTTTGACACACTTCTGATCTGCCCAAAGTGTCCTCCAATTGTTCAATACATTCTCCAGGATATGATCTAGCCGCCGCACCTTCTTCCCTTTTATTTTGAAAATAAAATCACTATATCGAAATGCTGCCTTACGCTCCCATTATTTCTTCACAATCGTATCAATTGATGAATCTCAGTAACATGCCTTCTGAAATAATTTAAAAAGTAATAACATTAGTCCAATATATAAATGTTAATGCAGATTCTAAATTCAATTGTGAAGGACTATACCTTAAATTCTCCAAAGTAAAAATTTTTCATATCTTCTGAGACAATTTTCCAGTTAATTCCTTTAGGATCAAGTTCATGCTTGAAGGAATTATATATATGCTCAGAGCATCTTCTAGAAGGTTCTAACCTGAATAGTTCAGAAGACATTATTTTAAGACATATCGTATATTAATATAAGTATTGAAATATAGTATGATAATGGATTAACCCTGTGGAAAAAATAGTGACAAGCGTTTGTCGTCCACTGGTACTGATACGCGCAACTTGATCACTTATTGTATTGTTTTGAGAAGATGTACCCCCATCTATTATGTTTATCTGATTAGGGGTAACTGGAGATGATTTCAAATGAATAGGTGAAGTATTATCTTGACCTATTGCTTGAATAGGCACCACTAGCGGACTACTATTTAGGCCTGATGATTGAATAGGCACCACAAGTAGTATACTGTTTAAACTTGATTGTTGAACTTGGTTGATGTGACTTTGCCCTTCTGAAGAACTCGTGCCAGCTTGTTGAGGACCGACTGTGGAAATGAGAACTGTAGGCATATTACCCCTGCCTAAGGACTGGCCTATACGGCCGTGCTAGCTCGACCTCTACCTCTACCTCTAGTCATATCTACAAGAAAATACAACAAATTATGTTAATAACAGAACACTTTATGATTGAAGTTGCATCTGTGACATATGGATCACCAACAGAGCAACTCCACCGTGTTTAATAGTCTCATTTTAGAAATATTGAATTACAACCTTGAACCATCAACTGCAAGCAAATTTAGCTCATAGTTCTGAGAAGACATTCTTAGTCAGTGATAGTATAATGAAAAGACAGCTTTTCATTAAGATTTGTACCTCAAGTACTAGTATAGTAATTTTTGAAGTAATTATCTTTAGATCATATAACATGTTATCTTATACCACACAAAGGAACAAAAAATAATCCTCAAATCAATATTAGCAAATGCCTATTTTGTTCTATAGAACCAAATTTAGACATTAATGACTCACTTCAACCTCCTACAAGAAGTCAGAAAGATATTTCTTGGACTAAAAAGACAACAAAGTTCATTTTTATTTATAGCTTATAATAAGAGAACTTGAGGAAAATGTCTCTACTAGAGGGAGGGAGCTGATTTTGCATTGGCATATAGTTGAAACAAATATTGATAAATCACTTTGAAGCAGCATCAGAAGTATGAATACTGTCATTTTGTTCCATCAACCTCTCTTTCTCCTCAACTAGTATGTTTTCAACTAGAACAATCTTTCCTTAATAGTAATATACTTCCACTGATTCAAAATATAATAGCAATATACTTCCTAGGAAGAGGATTAGTGCAGCAAAAACTATAAAAATGATAACATTACGACAATGATTACTGTAGATAAGATACAATAAAAATATAATAACATTATTTACTAAGCATTAGTCACTATCTAATTTTTCTTTGAACTCTTCTTCATCCTCAGTATCATACTCTTCTTTTGTTGCTTCATCCTCCTCAGTTTTGTACTCTTCTTCAGTTCCATACTCTTCTTCGATAGATTCTTTTTGAATTTTCTACTGCTCTGCCAATAATCCCATCATTAGCTAGCTCACCTATTTCAATCACATCTCCATTTGGATCATGTAAGGGTGTATCTTAATCAATGAAAGCATTTATGTCTATCACATGGACTTCAACTTCTTCAACTTAAAATGGAATATTCAGCTCTGAACTTATCCCCACTTCCTCATTAGGTAAATCAACAATATTTCGAGGTTTGACCTTCAATATGGCTAACCAATCATCCTTGTCCTTTTTCTTGCTAGGATAAGGCACATAACACACTTGAGTTGCTTGCATAGAAAGAATAAAAGGTTCATACTTTTTATATCGACGATAATGGTTAACATCAATCAATTTATATTGATTATGTTTTTTAACTCCAACATTCACAGATGGGTCAAACTATTTGCAGTTGAATAGTACAGTTTGCTTTAAAGATTCTTCTCGATATTCTACCTGTATAATCTCTTTTATCCGTCCATAGTAATCACCAAAATTTGCATCCGAAATACAAACTCTACTGTTCATTGTTGATTTTGTGCTACCATAATTTTCAGTGTGAAATTTATATCCATTAACAAAATACGATGAATGACGCGTAACGCCTATTAATGGTCCATGAGCAAGACTACGCAAGAATCCATTCTCAATGTGGTTGCATCAGACCTATTTAAAAAGTTTGTAAGACTTGATTATATTTTAAACACCTATTAAAGTATATCATAGTTTAAAGAATAATAATTGTTAGAGACTTACATATTCCTTAAATCATGTCGAGAAATTCATTTCAAAGCTCTCATCTATTTGATCCTAAGATAGGTTTGAAAATTCTTCTTGTAACCGTTGTATGTACATACTTCATTGTAACATAATAAAGTAAGTAAGAAGTCATAATATGTGCATATCTTATAATATTAAGATAATACAACTTTCAAATCTTACCTCACAAATGACTCAACCTTTTTACAATTCAATAAAATGTAGGTTTGGGCAACCCTGATTTCCTCAAACAATAAAATCCTTTTTTTTTTTACTTCTCCGCATTGTCGACCTGGATGGGTGAATATTGATAAATTTCCTTCAAGTTCTTTCACAACACCATCATCATTATTATGATCTACATTATAATTACGTGTCATGATATGTGATTCAAAATAATGAGAAAATAGTTGTGTTGACTCTGCCATTAAGTATGCTTCACAAATAGAATCCTCAACACTTGCTTTATTCCTAATCATTCTTTTGGGAGTTCCAAGATACCTAAATAGATAAATGGATGGATCATTATATTGAAAAGTTTATGTAGAACATATGTTATGATTTTTATATTTATCTTTCAAAAGGATACATCCATCGATATTGTACAGGTCCAACAATTTTTTCTTCATATGGCAAGTGAACGGGAAAATGTTTCATTGAGTCGAAGAACCTTGGAGAAAATATATGCTCTAACTTACACAAGATTTATGGGATGTCTATCTCTAATCTCTTTATTGCATCAACTTATAGAGTAGTAGAAGTGAGATCTTTAAAAGATAAGCTCAATTTTGTAAGTGCTTGCCACACATTGTTAGAAAGTAGCTCACGAAAAACAATAGGCATTAGTCATTGCATGAACATATGGCAATCATTACTTTTCATGCCATATAACCTTTTTGCATTAGTGTCTAGACATTGACACAAATTTGAAACATAGTTATCTGGAAACTTCAAACTTTTCACCCAACTGAACAAG
This sequence comes from Solanum clarkiae, assembly GCA_011800125.2. NCBI lineage: Eukaryota > Viridiplantae > Streptophyta > Magnoliopsida > Solanales > Solanaceae > Solanum > Solanum clarkiae. The sequence continues at coordinate 3,741 of JAABOM020059959.1, forward strand.
ATAGATCTTGCTTCCTTGTCAATCGCACATACAACTTTGTGATATTTTCTACTAGCATCTTTTGCCAACTCAGGTTGATTGCAGTAGTTAATCATATCTTGACGTCATTATGGATTGCCCTTGGTTTTTCCATCAATATTAAGAATTGTGTTGAATATATTATCAAAGACATTCTTTTCAATATGCATAATGTCAAAATTATGTTGAATCATGCTAGAACTCCAATAGGGCAAATCTCAAAAGATGTTTCACTTTTTCCACCCACAAGACTTACATATTCTCCTATTAACTTCTTCAGCATCTAACTATGTTACTTTTTTTCATTCCTATTTCACAAATTTGATTCAAAATCTCCTCTCCAGTTTTGACAGGTGGTGGTGGTCTTTTGACAATTTGACCTTTAAGAAAGTTTTTAAGGTCTTTTCTACATGGATGATTCTGGTCAAGCAACATTCGATGGTTGTCAGACCAAAATGTTTTGTTTTTCATGTTGAGGGGGGGAGGGGGTAGGCTTGTGAAGAAACAAGCTTATCCCCGCCCCGTTCCACCAAAAATTAGTATTTGTCGAAGTGGAACATAGTGCGCTTTAGGCGCTGAGCCTTCTGCCTCACGCATCTAACTAGCTTGCGTGACAACTCAAGTACGATTAATGGGCTTAAGTCCAATCTGTCTGGCTATTGTAATCTAAAGGATTGTGCTTCCTCCATACAATAAGAACATGTTATGTTGCCTGTAGTACTCCATCCTGATAACATAGAATATGCTGAAAGTCACTGATTGTCTACATCAAAGCTGCCCTTAATTGAAAGTTCCAATTCTTTTTTTAATGGTTGCAGATAAACACCAATTTTTTGTTTAGGATTGTTTGGTCCTGGAACAATAATAGTTAAAAATATATATTCCTCTTTCAGGCACATTCTCGGAGGTAAATTATAAGGAGTGATAATCACTGACCACGAAGAATATGTCCTCCCAAAATAACCAAATGGTTGGAAACCATCTGTGCATAATCCTAACCTTATATTTCTTGGTTCAGCAACAAAAAAAGAATGAGTTTCACTGAAGTTCTTCCACGCCTCAGAATCTAATGGATGATGCATTACTCCATCCTCCTGTACATGTTCATGATGCCATCTCATGTCAGCAGTTGTAGCATGGGATGCATATAATCTCTGTAATCTGGGAATCAAAGAAAATTAATATATTTTTTGTAAGAAATCAACTTTCTCTTACGAGAACCAACACGATTCTTATACCTTTGATGGCCATAAAACTTATAAGTTGAAAGATGCCCATCATCACCCCAATGCAACATACATCTTGATTCATAACAATCAATCTTTTAAACTGGTAACCCCAAGCTACGCACTAGCTTCTTGGTCTGATAATAGCTATCAAGTATAATGTTATCTTTAGGTAAAATCGCTTTCAACAATTGCATCATTTGGTTTATAACCTCTTTGTGACAAAGTATTTTTCATTTTAATATTTAACATCCTAGAGACTACTTCGAGTTGAGATATAGAAGAATCAGGATACAATTTTGCACCAGTGGACTGGAGAAAATCACAATTTTTGAGATTCAGGATTAGGATCCTCCACAATTGTTAGATTGGGATCCTCCTACACTGTAGATTCATTTGGACGAGACAGCTCAACTTTATTATTGCTATAAGATGGCCAATCTAAATCCTGATCAAAGTTGATCTAGCTGCATCTAATACTATTTGTTGATATGGATTCTCATATCCCAATTCATCTTGAACACCACCATGCAAATCATCACTAGAAGAAATCTCATTGGTTATAATTTCTTCCCCGTGATACTTCCAAAATAAAATATCTCTCAACAAAGTCATGTCAGCAGAAGTGCAATTTAACGATTTCAACATCCATACATTTAATGTTTAGATATTTTTCATATGGGCATCTAATATTTTCACCACTCATACGATCGCAATGAGAATAAGCAAACTTGATGAATTCATTCACACCATTGATGAAACTTGAATTAACAGATCCTTTACCATCCAGCCTTTCATACATCCAACAACGCTCTAAATTATTCATGTTCCTATTTCATATTAAAATAAACAAGATAATTAGACTTTTTTTGTAATACAATTGAAATACCATCTAAAGAGACTAACAAGTTAACCATAAGACTATTACTTTGTACCACATAAAAAGAGTGTAACTTTTATTGAAAAAGATCTTTATTAAGTTCTACTAGAAACTTCGATGCCCAGAATCAATTAGATTCTAAAGAATAGAACCTGACCTAACTTTTTAATTTCAAAAAAAGATTCTGGTGCTTTCAATATTGGCATTTTTTAACATCTTAAAAAAATATAAAATGGTCAAACAACTTTCTAAATAAAATTATACATTGTAGAGGTAAAAAGTTAACAACCTCATATTAGTTTTTTGAACCACGTAGCTAACATACTGCAACAAGTTAAACCTATAGTGTATAAAGATTTATACCTCATAAAACTTTATATAGCACAAATATATAGACTTTCATTTTCATTCTTCCAAAATCCAGCATGACATGTGTCAAGATGCAAACCACATTCTTCTTCAAAAAGAGTTGTTGCTTGTCTTACCACATCAACCAACTTAGAACTAGAATTGTTCGAATAATGAGGAGCTACGCAAATAAATATTTCTATAGAAATTAAGACATTAATACATGGACTAAATGGAAACTATGCTGGACTAAGGAGTAACTTACTTATGCTTTTCCCTTGTTGTTGGACCAAAAAGCAATGTAGTTCTTCCCACGAAAGGTATAACACACACCCAGTTAACACATGCAATAGACAAATGATGCAAGATTAATTTTACAGCTTGTACCAGTTACTTCAGCATGTTTAAGTTGGTTCACAGGCTGATCAGGTGATTGAGGACATTACGAGTCCTAAAGGGAAGAAACAGAGCCAATGTCTTTTTTTAGCAAACAACTTTCCATCTCATTGGTGTTTACGCCAAACTAAAAATCATGGTTGGTTAGATAATATATCGAGGTAAAAATATGCATTAATTAGCTATGATTAAATAATAGAGTTGTAGCCTGTTGGTAAATAAAAGAGTAGGCATGCAACTATGATTTATTAATAGATCTATTTTCATTTGAGGCATCTAATTCTATTATTGTTCATATCTTGTTAGACTCAACTAATTTTGATGTTTTTATACCCCCACCAATTATTTGAATTATTGAAAAGACTTTAAAGATCATTAATTAAAAGGGACAACTCTCCTTTACTTTTCGACAAAAATAAATCATTATGATTAGATGCGCAGCTTAATTAGTGGATGACAACTCTAGTTTACCTTTAATCAAGAGAAATTACCACTCTGGGAATCATTGGTAGATTATCATTGTAGTAAAGGCGGGTAGCTGAAACCTACCGTAGAATCACTCGGTTTACGCACTTGTATGAGGTAGCAGGTATGACGTGAAATAACTGAGGTGCACATAATAACATAAACGGACTTGGACACTCCCTTTACTTGAATCAAAAGTTGAGTAATAGTATGACTGAATACTGTAATGTTGAAATTTCAAGTCATGTCAAACAGATCATTGGTGTTAACTTGGTTGATCCTGTAGTTAGGAGTTCAGCAATTGTTGTAACTAATCTCTGATTGAAAGGTTGAAATAGAAAGCACAAATTTTAGAAACAGACCTCAAGGGAAGAAACAGAGCCAATATCGATGCTGGTTATGCAATGAGCAGGGAACATTACGAGTTTTTTCAGAATATCATTTCTAAGGAAATAAAAGTCCTCTTTAAATACTTTCTTGGTTCCGACCATATGGTAATAATACATAACAACAACATACCAGTAAAATCCCACAAGTGGGTCTGGGGAGGGTAGAATGTATGCAAACCTTACCACTACCATAAAAGTAGAGAGCCCTCATCTTAAAACTCGTAAGCAAGAAAGAACTAGATATGACAAAAGGGAGTGAAAGGAACATAAAGAGCGATTAATAATGACAGACAGTATGTAAGTAAGATAAACTAACACATACTACGACAGGTAATGCATTATACAGATATTAATTTAATCATTGGGAAAAATTTCAATAGATTATATAATCGCTTTGCGTAGAAACTGAAAACATTGCTCACAAGCAAATAGGTTGAATAAACACTCTGTTTACGTCGATGACATTCTTGTCTTTAGCAAAAACACATAGATGGTGTCAAACACTATCTAGCAGATACCCTAACGAGAGAATTCTCCCAAAAGAATTCTTCTTAAGGAAATTTTACATTTTGTTGCATCAACGCTAGAATTTCTCCCAAAAGAAATTTTAGTTAGAAAAATTTTAGCTTTGAAAGCTTACTCTCCCAAAAGAGTAGATCATTTTCCGTCCCCTTAAGTTCTCCTTCCAGAACTATCCTTGCTACACAAGCAGATGTCATCATTTTAAAAAATATTTTATTTTTTGAATCCCTACCAGCTAATATTAGCATTAAATCTTAGAACTAATTTAGATCTACATCAAAACATATCATTTTCAAACAATAATTTCACTTGAAAACTCTCCAATCTATGAAAAAACCAAAATTAAAATTCATCTTTCAAAACTTAGTCGAACAAAAAGGTTACGTATATTACCTGATAGAAATCTTTGAGAAAGTTAGTTTGCCTGAGAGATAGTTCGCCTGAGAAAACCCTAGTCCCTGATGTCTCTGGAGAGTTTGTATCTCCAGAGAGTTCCTTTAATGTTAAAAAAATCCTATGTATTTTAGTCCTTTTTTAATTTCAAAATACTTGCTATAGATTAGCGACGACTTCAGTTAATTTTTTTTAAAAAATATTTTGTACTAAATTATAGCAACAGATTTTTTTTGGTAGCAATCGTGCATAAAAGAGTGGGATAAATATCAAAAGCCTTAGTGATAGATATTTGATCGCTAAAACCGTCGCAAAATCATAATTAAATTATATCGCCTCCATCTGTCGGTAATTTTATAGCTATATTTGTGGCACGAAATATTAGCGTCAATTTTTAGCAACGATTTGATATTTCATCGCAAGTCCATCTCTATATGTGATGCTAATTTATATTTAATTTTTTTAGCGATATATTGTAGATTCATAGCTAACCCGTCGTAATATAGCAACGAAAATCTATTCATTGTTAAACACTGATTTTTTTGTAGTGCACGGAATACATAATATAAACATAAATATAATCATAACTTGTAAAAACATATCATCATAATAAGAGTAGCTCATTACAGATACTTATTGAGACACAAAGTCCCACATTGGTGGTTAATGTGATGGGTGGTCTCCTTATAAGGCTTAGACAATCCTCCTCCGTTTGAGCTAGCTTTTGGGGTGTGAGTTAGGCCTAATACCTACTTCAACAATACTTGACCCATTCAAGTGGGCATTTTCCTTCCTCATGAGGATAAACAATTCACAATAAGGCTCAAATCATACTTATCAAATCATGGGAACTTTCATGAGTTCATAATATACATGGTAGCCCTCAAAATCATCATAACATACTTATATTTGCAATAAATCTTTCATCAACATAAGAAATCTTGTCATGTAATCTCGTCAAAATATGGTGAGTGTATGTAATTGAACTTAAAATCATGCAATTCAAAAGAATAGGACATAAGTAGAGTAAAACATAGTCATTCGAAATTTTTTTAAAGCAACCCACCAACATTAGAGTAAACCCCCCAATTTGGGTGTCATGAAATCTATTCAAAAATCCATAATTTTTCATAGTACCATATCATGCATAGATTTAATAATCAAAATTAACTCATAGGATAAGCCCTTGATAAGTATTCTTGCATAATCAAACAAACAATTGACTAATTCCAACTTAAATCATGCTTGTAATGAATAATAGGAAATACCCATAAAGAAATAATCTATGAAATCAAGAAATTTAATTAAAAATAAGGTTTTGGAGCTCCTTGAGTGGAAGGACACATGGATGAAGAATCACATACCGTAGAGAAAAATAGAGAAGAAATTTGAAGAAAATTTTTGAATTTGATGAAAAGCTTGAAAGAAATTGAGGTTTGTTCTTCAATAGAGGATTTGGATCTTCTTCCTTCGGAGAAAATTTGAAATGAGTGAAGTAGATGGTTATTTAGGCAAGAAAATAGGCTTAGAAAAGTATATTTAAGTTAAGTGAATTGAAAATTCCATTTTTGGAATGTAAAAATATCATCAAAAGTCAAAATATTGATGTTTTGAAGTGTCCCCGCGACATAACCGACGGTCCAAAGGTCCCATTGCTAAACCATTCATATGAGGCCTTCAGATTGCCTTTTTGACAGTTTTCAAAACTTTCTAGAGCAATTCGGCGGTCAAACTGACTATCACCCTTTTCGACAGCTTAGACAGGCTTTAGTAAAATGGTCATAACTTTTTACTTCAAACTCGAAATAAGGCAAAATCAGATGCGTTAGAAAGCTAATTCAAATACCTACAATATGGTATGTACTGGGCTACCTAATTCATTATATACTAAAAGATATGACTATTTAAATTTGACCCTTATATGAAATCATACCGAAACTCAGTCGATTGAAATCCTTTTTGTCTTATGTCGATGTAAGAGAAGCCTTATGACCCCAAACATATGTACTAAACTTTGAATACCTAAAATTGATCCTACCACTAAAAGTCATCAAGTTGAGCCTATACGCGTACGAGGAATAACTTGGGTCTTAGCTTAAGATTTAGGATGTTACATAAAGTGTGCTACATAGATGAGTAGAAGGCTATGAGGAATTTTAGGAAATCCTCACTTCTTTCATGATTCAATCATGTCATACAGTTGTGATCTTAGGCATATTTATGCGCCTACTAGCCAATTTGACCTATGTTTTGTAGTGTAGTTAATGAATTAATTCCTTAATTTGTTGCATTTTAGAATCATATTTGAGTATCTAAGCTAACTGATATGATTAGGTATTTTTCAGGGCTAAGAATGAAAGATGAGACCTACAAAGGACTTTACCATAGCATTGGATGAAAAATGATAGCACCAAATAGAGTTTGAAAAAAGTAGTGCAGAAAATGAACTAACATGGAGCACCTCCTCTTCATGGAGGTGGTTGATGTTAGGCCAAATTTTATTGAAAGCCTATAGATCTTAAAATGTAAGGAAATGAAATGAGTCTAATTGTTGAGTTGCTGATAGGCCAAAATTTGCCGAGCAGTGAGAAATTACAAAAATATGCATGGATCTTGCAAGTATGCATCGCAAAGTTCAATCTCAATTATTAAATTTTACAATTTTCTAGACTTTAAATAGGGTACTTGTAATTTTATTTATTCATAAACTGAAACATGATGGGGACAATGAAGAACGAAGAATAGAGTTACTGTTTCTTACTTTCTTCTTTGATTTTCGCTCATAAAATGTTCATTAAATAATTTTGTCTTGTGATTCAAATAATAAGTGCCTAAGTTTTTTTATTCTGGAGGGCTATAGCCATAAGATTATGATTTAATATTATTTTACTTTAGTTGAAGATAGTTTGTTACTATGAACTACTCATGCATTCTATTCTTACTATTTTAATATCAGGCCAACATTAGATAAATTTATTATCTACCTTGAACTCAGAAGATGGATAGGAGATAGAATGAGTAATATAGAGAACATATTTGTTCTAGGATAACTTAGAACAATTTATGTATAGGATAGACATGACACATACCTATACACCATGTTTGGTTACTAAACATGATGATAAACTTAAATATATTTTTGTTGGTTTATGTTTATTCCTGCTCAAAGACGTAGTTAGGCTGTCAACAAGGCATTTAGGGGTCGAGAGACTATGATTGTAATATCAACCCTGTAAATCAGTAATGTAACCACCCATTGAATGCCAAACTAAAGAATATTATGTCGGGAATCATTTTATGTTATATCCTTAGAATTCATTTTATTCTGATAAATTCTAGTAAATATTTGAATTTTCTTTAGTAACAGTTATTTTATAATGCTCTGAAATTAGTAGTAAGAAAACATCTCATCTCTATATAATAAACACAACTAATTTAGTTGCATTAACAAGCACTAAGTAGCCTATTTAAGGTCCTTTAAGTTCAATAATTCGGCTTTGAAAAAAATCACTATACTATTTGCAAGACCGCATACACTTGCGAGTGTTGTGGTGGCAATAAGCTTTTGGCATTATTGCCGAGGACTTTGGATTTGGAGATTAATTGATATACATAGGAGCATAAAAGGGTCAATCATTGTTACACCGAAAAATGATTGACTTTTAAAATTAAAATTTGAAAATTTGAAAATTATTGAGAACCAGTCTAAACCCAATTGATTTGAGTAAAATCAATTCTCGAGATTCGAAAAGACACAGAGTCGCCACCTAATTTTGTGGATAATTAGGAAACCATTAAAATATTTTAAAAGACTAACAGAAAAATCTTTTAAAATTTCCAAAGAACAGGTTCGGGTTCACATTTCCACTTCGAGAAGGTTTTACGCACTCGAAATGGCCGCTAAATGCGGTTA
>JAABOM020059960.1:0-97950 GCA_011800125.2 Solanum clarkiae
AACTTTTTAATGTTAAGTTATTAACTTGTATTATATATATTATTTCTTATATTTACTAACTTATTATTACTATAAAATGATATAAAATACTAAAAACTTTAAACTTTCAATATTTTAAAAAAATCATATATTTATTCAAAATTTCAAATAAAAAGAATGGCACAATTGCAAATAATAAAAAGAGTTAGAGTACCTAATCTACACAATCACCTTCTAGGAAGGGTTCTGCTTGAATTAGGTCTCTAATTTTATACTAATGTTTATAATTGTAATGTACAAACATTTGTTGGCATAAATTATCTATCATTTCTCGGAAAAGATTCTCTGGAAGTTGCACATGCCGTTGTTCCTCCATTGCTTCAATGCCATCATCACTGTTCTCACCGAGTATTTCATCAATTTAATCTTAAACTTGGGAGGATAATTTTGGCAATCCAAAATCCACTCTTTCGGCGTTGATCTAATCCACCGATTTTTTTAACTATCCTTTACATGTCAATATCGACGATCTCCAATTTGACATCTTGCTGCACTAAAAACTTGCTCCAAAGCCACCGATAATGCTTGAATTGATAGCACATCTCGAACAACCCTAACAAGTTTCAGAAATTGCTCTCCACATTTCCTCCAACACGTCAATAATTGAGGGTCTCCATTGTTTTCCCTAATCTTTTCCCATCCATGGTTAATATATTCAACAAAAATATTATTACTAGAACATTCAAGATCAAGATAATTATCATCATATCATCTATATCATTTTTTCAATGTTTACTACGTTGAAATGCAACAGGTAGAACATTTGTTTCTAGTTCTCTATATATATAATATAATTTCATAGCTTGAGGTATTATACTATTTTTACAATCTTCAAGACTAGGAGTTTAATTCGGTGTAATTTCTAAATTAGAATAAATTTATTCAACCATTCTTGAAACACCTTGTAATTTATAAGAAGGATTAAACAAAGTAGCAGTCAAATAAACTTGAAGAATAGAAAAATTATATTTTTTAAAATTTTTAATCATAAAAATAGTTGCTTGTTTAAACTTATCTTTTTTCTTATATTTTGCTAAATTATGTGAAATAGCACAAATATTTGCTAAAACAAAAAAAAATAGTAGGATAATATTGACCAGAATCAACATTAGTAAGAATATAAAAAACTCTTAAAAATTAAACAAGTTCTTTTATCTCTTCCCAATCAGCGTTACAAAGTCTTACATCCATATTATAATTATGAGCATTAAAAACTTTTTGTATCGGATCTCGATAAACATAAGCAACTTCAAGCATTTCAAATGAAGAATTCCATTTAGTAGAAACTTCTCTAAGAACTTTTCTATGTTCAAGTTGATCTTCCTTACAATGATTTTTAAATTCGGTAAGTCTAGATTTTATTTTAGATTTAAAAATCCAATTACAAGCAATTCTAACTTTTTCACAAGAATTTTCAAAATTAAGAATACCATCTTTAACAGCCAAATTATAAATACTTGCCGAACATTTAATATGTAAAACATTGTCATCAATTGGACAAAGTCTCAATTATAAATAATCAGCTGCTCTCATATTATTAGAAGCGTTGTCGAAAGTGCAACTCATTACTTTAAAACATAATCCAAAGTAATCCAAAATACAACATATAGTTGAGGCTATATAAGATCAAGTATTATTCTTTTCAACATATTTATAGCCTATTGTTCTTTTTTGCATGTTCCAATCGTGATCAATCCAATGAACAGTAATAGTAAAATAATCATTACTATTAATACTACAATCCATATCAGACATAATAGAAAATTTACCATCAAAATAAGTAAATAATCAATGAAGATAATGACAATGTTCAGCTTGATATTCAAAAATAGCATTTTTAACAATATTCCGTGCAAAACCTTCAAAAGATGGGTTGTATATTTCTCAAATATAATGAATAAAATTGGGATGTGAAGAAAAACTATAAGGAAAACCACAAGCAGTAACCATTTTTTCTATTTCTTCAACATATCTTTTTAATATACATGTTGGGTTTACTTGGACCATACGGATTAGACATATTTAAAACACTTTGTGTAATATTTGAACCACCTACACTAGCAGATTCTTCATGTATTGGTTTACCTCTTCTTTTAGCCCTATTTAAAGCTTCTAGGTGAGCAAATTCAGGATTAAATTTTCTCAAATATGTAGTTAATATTTTCGTCCCTCCATGTGCACCAGTAGTCAAATGATTCATTATTTTTTTTACATGTTGTACTTTGAACAATATATTTTTTCCTCATTTTAAACTAAAAATTACCAAATAAAAGATCTTTTAGGGCGTTAAACTTTACTAGTTTTAGTAAACATTGGTAGGGTCGGGGGGCAACATCTTCTTGGGGTTAGGGCCAGGGGGTAATTCCGTTGAGGGACTAGTAGGGGTGACATCATCTTCATAATTTTCTATTTCAACTTCTTCATCCAAATCTTCCTCAAAATTAAAATATCTATTTAACGTTTCATTGTCTGTTTCATTTTGAGAACTAAATACTGTAATGTTAGAACATGACATAAATGAATTTTCATCAACATGAGTAAAATTATCAGTTTAACTCTAAATGTAGGCGGCAAAGTTCTACTAGAACTACATCCACCCTATTTTTCGGACGTAATTATTTTTTCAAGTCTTTTTAGTGAATTCATACTTACAATAATAAAATTATTATTCAAAGTTTCAAACAATCAAGATGAAATAAAGAATATAAAAAAAAATAGTAACTTAGTAAATAAATAACTAGAATAAAGTTGGAACGATTATATTGAACATCTCCGTAGAAGCAGACGTATAACCAAAAGTCAGAATTGAGAGATGCCAATTGAATCTTAGTTGCACTTCAAAAAAATCCTCTAAACTCCAACTAATTAATAATTTATAAGAGAGATCGAGAAATGAGAATTGTTGAGAGAATAAGAAACTGAGAGAAATTACATAAGAATTGATTAAATTTGTGGAAAAAAAAAGATAAACATGGTTATATTTATGATGTTAGTGGGGTAATAGGGGAAGGGGAGTGTAAAGGGGTGGGGGATGCTAGTGGGAACCCCCAATGGACAAAATTGGTCAAAAATGGCATTATAGTCTTTAGAGAGCCGTTGGATTCTTAAGGGTCAAAATCTTACCGTTTACCAGTTTTAACCGGACCGTAGCTGGATTTACCAGAATCGAAACTGGAATTGCCGGGGCAAAACCCTCTTCCATTTTGATACCATTTCTGTTACGCTTAGTATCATCTCCTTATCGGTTCAACCTTACCTAGGGCCTAAGAGTGACATAGAGAATAGGAACCCAAGAGTCCCCAAGCAAGCTTCAAAGTATCCATGTTCACTTCATTGGTTCAGAAGAGTATTCAAATAGTAAACACATATTTCTAAGGGACGAAAAATTACGACTCATACTATAGGGATATCATAGGGAAAGATAGAAGCATGGAATCAGATAGATTAGCACATAAAGACTAAGGGGCAGGTGCGTAAGACTCATTCTATAAGGGAAATTTGGGACTTAGGATCTTTCACATCATAACATAACATCACACCATAATACTTATGGCAAAAACACATAACGATATTCAATATAAAGTCATAACCATAAACATAATCTGTGAATACAACACTTAGTATATAAACATAAAGGAGTACAAAAGATGTCCAACAATGCCTCTAGTCATAAAATAGGATGGGGGCCAAGACATGTCCCGAGCTCACCCATAATGTAAATAACATAAACAAAAGCACCATAAGTGGAGGAATGGTGGTTTGTCAATGGAAGATAGGACTCACCACAACAAGCAATCTCAAGATCAAAGGTAACCATCGTACGGTGGATGAAGGTAGTCCCTGGGCGTTACATGGTTAGATCATGTAGGAAAAAGTATGTGTTAGTATGTTTGAATGTACTAAGTATATACAAGCATGCAATGCATATGACTTGTCAAACCTGTAATCAAAGTTAGATGACAAGGGCACATAATATAGCAAGAGATATATATACAATATGCCATGAAATCAATGATGTATGTAATTAAACAATGCTCATATATAGTGGGGATAGACTGTAACCGACAAATCAAACTCATGCAAGCTATTACATAAATTAGTCCGATGAAAGCCTGCTATCAGTACAAGAATAGTACTTACCAAGGGTAATCTACATTACACCTTATGATCACATCTTTTTCAGTTATAGACACCTTCATTATGATCATATATTTTCAGAAGGATTTCCATATCAAAACATTATCATATCAAAATGTAATAATTCCCTATGACCCATTCTTTTCGGTAATGGCTTCCATTTCTATATTGCCAGATAGTTCAAGGAAAGGGAGAGGGCCCTTTGGGATAGCCCTAATGTCCCCAATCCATCGGTGCTAACTCAAAACATCCCACGAGAATACTTATATATGTGCATGCTTTCAAAAGAGGCAATAGTCATTTAAAAATTATTTCAATGCACATTTAGGCTTAAAATCCAAAAAATCTTCATAATAATTCATACTTAGGATAGAAATCCAAATCATAGTTCAATATCACATTTCTCATGCATAGCAATAGCTTATTCACATAATGATATCGTGCATGCACCAAAAAATGCTCAAAGAGGCATAACAATAGAGATTTATATGATCACATTCTTTTCATAGTCATAATCTTATCAAAATCATGTATATAAATATAATCGGGTTTAACTCATTTCATAAGTTTCATAAAATCTAATGCTCGTGAATATATATGCCACGAAAAATGTGAGAATACCATGGGTAGTAGAGATTCAATCTAGAATTAATAATACAATATGTAATTCAAGTAAATCCAAAAGTAAAATTCACATTCGAATCATAATATTGATTACCCATGCTTAGATCAAACTTTAAAGGGACAATGCATATTAAAATATTCATAATAATCAAGTAGTTCAACATATTAGAGCTTAAATCAACTTATGATCATCAAATAAGCATAGCATATACTTCAACTGAATTTAATAAACAATAATTTTCAAAAATCATATTTAAATTAAGCAAAATTCCATGAACATCAATTGAGAAGAGTTTGGGTCTTCTTGGTTAAAAGGAACCAAGAAGCAATACCACATATCTTAGCTAAGGAAGAAGATTCAAGGCGAAATTTGAAGAAGAATGAGCCTTCCCTTGATTCCCAAGCTTAGATTTAGAAGAGTCCTTTGAGAGAGAGTTCTTAAGAGTGTCTTGAAAGAATTCTAAGTGTAAGGATGAATTTGAATAAAAAAAATAACATGTAGGTCATTCGAATGTCTTTAGGTAGCATAGAGAGTCACAAAAGACCATTAGATAAATCATAATTATGAAAATGCCATTAATAGAATGGGTATAAAAATGTAGAAGTCAAGTCTCAGGGAGGGGTGGTACGGTCTGTTGTAGGTCATACAAACTATACACTTGCCTGTGATCCAACATTTAGAAAACATTTCACTCGTCAATGGTCCGAAAAGTAATCTCATACATAAAATTCAAAGTAGGCAACCATATAGGAGGAACAGTAAGGACATACCAAGCCACATGGTCAGTGTGCCTCCTCCGCCCCACTTTACTTAGGAAAAATTCTTCACGATAATGTTCCGAGACGGTGATCCAATATTTAGAAAATTTTCACTGTGGAACCCATACTGGAGAGCCTAACGGACCTTGAAGCACCAAACAGTCTGTGAGTGGAGTCGTACCACTTGCCTTATGTTCAAAACTATGGAGTCTTAAGCCTAACGCTACCATACAGTCCACCACACGTTAAGTATGGCCTCACACGGTATGTGTTGGGTCCATGTATGGTATTCATTGGTTTCAAACTCCATATCATATCCCTCACACCCTACATAATCCCAAGGGACACTCTAAGGAGGGACCAGATAGTTCGTATAGCATCATACGGACCGTGTAGGCTATTATGGAGAATCACCTTGGTCAAAAACTTTCTTGAATTGAATTTCCATATTCAATCAAGGACGTACAATGTCCAGGTCCTTACATCATCTCCCCCTTGGGAACATTTATCCTCGAATGTGCTAGAACAAGGATTCAAAGGTTTGACTTAGAACATGAAACATCAAAACATAAGATACAATACATATTTCACCATTTGAAAATCATAAAGTCATTAAGACCCATACAAAAATGTATTCAAATCATCCAAAATATTATAAAAATCATTTTCGTGCACATGTATGTGTGTCATCTCGTGAAGCTCAAGAGTGAAAGAGTTAGGACCACTTGGAAAAGGAAGAACCTAATACCTTAGGCTTGAGTAGATTGGAAAAGATTGGTATATCATTTCATCATGCTCAACTCCGCCTCCTATGTTGATTCCTCCAAAGCACCTTAACCGAAGCCACATCCATATTATGAAGTCACTTCACTTGCCTATCCTAAATCTCCAATAGAACTTCCTTCTAAGACAAGTTCCTCCATACCTTACAAAGGCATAATAGTACGAGGATCACTACCCAACTTTGTCAACATAGACACATGGAATACCGGGTGAATTGAATTCAAATCTGGAGGCAAATCCAACTTGTAAGCCACCTTCCCAATTCGCTCAACAATCATATAAGGACCTACATACCGGGGGCTTAACTTAGTCTTCTTCCCAAAACACATCACAGTCATAGGTGAGACCTTCACACATCTAATCACCAACATGAAACTCAAGATCCCTCTTTCTAACATCCAAATAGGACTTTTGGCGACTTTGGGCCATCTTTAACCTTTCCCTAATCAACTTCACTTTCTCCATACCCTCCAACACCAAATCCAGGCCAACCAAAGCTATCCCTCCCAACTCAACCCACCCACTAGAGATCTACACCTCCTACCATACAAAGCCTTAAATTGTGTCATGCCAATGCTAGCATGAAAGCTATTAATATAAGAAAATTCAATAAGTGGAAGATGATCATCCCAATTACCTTTGAACTGGCACACAAGCCCTCAACATTTCTGCCAAAGTATGAATTGCCCTCTAGGCTTGTCCATCGGCTTGAGGATAAAAAGCGGTATTCAACTTCATATTATTACCAAGTCTTCTTTGAAACGATCTCCAAAAATGTGAAGTAAACTAGGTACGATGATCTGATATGATAGACGTAGGCACACCATGAAATCTCACCAACTCTTGGACGTATAACCTAGCATAATCATTGGCAGTAAAGGTAGTCTTGACCAGTAGGAAAAGACCTTACTTAGTCATCCGATCAACGTTAACCCAAATGGAGTCAAATTGCCTTCGGGTTTGAGGCAAACCAACCAAAAAATCCATGTTATATCTTCCCACTTCTAAATAGGAGTTTCAATATCTTGGACCAATCCCCCGGGCCTTTGGTGCTCTACTTTCACTAGTTGACAATTAGGGCATTCCAATACAAACTTGTCTATGTCTTTCTTCATACCAAGCCATCAATACACTTTCCTCAAATCCCGATACATCTTAGTAGATCTTGAGTGAATAAAGTAATGAGAGTTATGGGCCCCACTAATGATTACCCTCCTAAGATCATTAACATTCGGAACATATAACTGATCTTAATACCAAAGCACACCATCTCCCCCTTGGGACAACAACTCAATCTTCTTCTTCGGAACCAATTTCTTCAACTCAACCAAACATGGATCTAGATCTTGCTTAGCCTTAGCGTCAACAACCATCTTAGACTCGACCCTATTCCGAACATGAAGACCACCATCACTAGAGTCGGCCAACCTAACACCCAATCTAACTAAATGGTGAAAATCTCTTGCCAACTGTTTCTTCCTTTCATAAAAATGAGCCACACTTCCCATAGATAGCCTACTATGAGCATCAGTTATAACATTTGCCTTGCCGAGATGATACTGTACACTCATGTCATAGTCCTAAAGGATTTAACCATCTCTTTTGCCTTAAGTTAGGATCCCTTTGAGTGAACACATATTGCAAAATCATTTGATTAGTGAAAACAACAATATGCACCCCATACAAATAGTGCCTCCAAATCTTCAAAGCAAACACCACCGCTGCTAATTTAAGTTCATGAGTCGGGTAATTATGCTCATGCACCTTTAATTGCCTTTATGCATAAGCTATCACCTTACCATGTTGTATAAGTACACAACCTAGCCCAATCGAAGAAGCATCACAATACACCACAAACCCATCTATGCTATTTGGTAGAGTCAAAGTAGGGGTCGATGTAAGCTGATCTTTCAGAGTGTTAAAACTCTTCTCACATTCATCCAGCCATACAAACTTAGCCTTGTTTTAAGTCAACATGGTCAATGGAGATGTGATAGATGAGATACTCTCAATGAACCTTCTACAATAACCATCCAACCCAAGAAAACTCTAAATGTACGAAGGAGTCAATAGTCTAATCCAATTCTTCACAAGCATCAAAATCATAACATGTTGTTCCTTGAAGCAACACCTTGTAGAGATCTTTGTTGGCTTTGACCACCTTGAGCCACTTGACCCTGACCTCTATGAGAATTCTTAGGACAATGTGTAACCTTGTGGTTCTTGTCACCACAACCAAAGTATGCAACAAACTCTCTCCAAGAAGCACCTGAGTGATTCCTTACACACTTGTCACACTGAGGAAACAATGGCCCACCATAAATCGATGCCTTAAAAGGATGCACCCTCGCATTAGCAACCCAAGAATTAGAACCTTGGCCTTTTTGGGAGTGACCATAACCATCACCATTGGAGTTACAGAACCTACCATCATAATAGGCCCTCTTAGGATCATGTACCCAATTCTCCTTAGCCTTTTATCCTTCAATCTGATCAGCATATGCCATGAGCCTGGAGATGTCGATATCCCTAATGAGCATAGTTGTACAACATTCTTTCTCAAACAAGTCATAGATACCAGAAATGAACTTGTGCATCATTGTACGGGGGTCAGCCACAAGCATAGGAGAATACATAGAGAACATGGTGAACTTGAGGGCATAGTCCCTCACACTCATACCACGCACTTTGAGGTTGATAAACTCTTTCGTCTTGGCTTCCCTAAGTTCAAGTGGGAAAAATGGTCCAGAAATGCAAACTTGAAATCTTTCCAATTAACAACATTACCACAAACCTTCTCTATTAACCACTGAGTATATCACACTTGAGCCACATCCTTTTATTGAAAGTAGCCAACTCAGTGTTCTCTTCAAAAGTCAGTCCCATAACATTCAAAACCTTAGTAAGCTCATCAATGAACTATTAAGCATTCTCATCAGCCTTTGACCTATAGAACTCTAGATAATTCATCTAGGTGAAGTTTCTCATGCTAGAAGTTGGAGTGGGATCCAGAGGAAGATTAGCCTGCCTAGTATGAGTAGTCACCATCTAGGCTAGCATAGCAAAGGTCGTATGAAATTCACTACTAAAGATAGGCTCATCCATAGGCCTTTGTGGAACTTGGTCCTCACAAGCCGGGCCGATCTTGTTAGGGGAATTCTTCATGGAGGCATCTTCTTTAATGTTGCAAGGACATCATTAGGATGAAGAAACCAGACATATGGTTCAAAGAATGACATAAAACTTTTGGAAGTGAGATAATTCCTAGAACGCTATTATATCCTCCCACTCATAGGCATGGTGCACTTCACACCCATGAAGAGGAATTTAGTCGATGCGGCATGTTGGACTCTGAGGATATTTCACAAATCTAGTGCTCTGATACCGAGGTTATCATGACCCAGACCTAGGGCCTAGAAGTGACACGGCGAATGAAAGCCTGAGAGTGTCACGACCCTAGCCTAGGGCCTGGACGTGACACGGTGAATGGGGAACCCAAAGGGACCCCAAACAAGTTTCTTAGCATATCAAGCACACATCCTTGGTTGTGGAAGCAAAAACAAGCATCACAAGATATAACTAAAAGGGGAAGCGGGACTACGGGAAGTCTTGTTATTCATAAAAGAATAAAAGAGTCAAACTCATAGCATAAACATAAATAGTATTCGACAACACCTCTAACTTAGAATGGAGTGGGGGCCAAGACACTTCACGGGCTCACCCTCATAATAATAAGTGTTCGAATAAAGAAGTATCAACATAGCAAGAGTAACTTACATATTATCCTCGAACTTAAGGACTCACTAATGCTTTTGTCTCAAGTACCAAACTAGCCATGTGGAGGATGATCAGAAAGAGCTTCGGTCCCTATATGGTAATATCATGTAGGCATATAGTATGTGTTAGTACATTTGAATGTATTAAGAAAGCGGAATGCAATGCAACAAGGATATAGATCATGATATTCGAAATGCATATATATAAGCAATAGATATAATCTCAATATGACATGTATGATCAATTCTTGTAATAAAACATGTTTGTAAATCATTCAACTTTCATAATATACCATACATATGTGGGAAGAGACTTTAATCGACATGAATAAGACCAAGAAAGCTATAATTTGAAATCCCAATGAATACCCCTCATCGGTAAAGAGGTGGTTTACTTGCCAAGGTAAACCATACTTCACCTTGCATGACCCATTTCGTATGAAGGCACCTTCCTTGTGAGAATATGATCCATTTCAGAAAGGATTTCATGATAAAGTTGCATGGGTAATATAGAATCCTATGGTGGGACATAGTTTGAGAAAAGGAGAATGGACCCTTGAAGATAGTCCACACCGACATCCAATCCATCAGTGCTAAGTCTTGTCCCACGTTTTTTTGAAATATTCATACATTTAATAACTTGTAACAAACATGAAACATGACATGAGTAGCTCTTAAACATGCTTGACATCTAATAACGAGCCTAACTTGAATATGAGAGTGGATAATAATCATGCATGAACCCTTGCTTTAACATGAATGGCACATAAGAGGTAAAAATCTTGAAATAGGACTTAACTTGATACTCATAAGATCTATAAATACTTTTCACAAATTCAAAATATTCCTAAAAGCCCTTAATTATCATGAAGTCACTTAACTTGTAAATCATGAAATAAATCATCAATAACTTGAGAATACTTGTCATGTCATTTTATCAAACACATGGTGGGTTCATGGTATTTGTTCAAAACTATGCAATCCAAATGTGAAATAAGATCAGTAAACTCAATGCAATTAAACCCACCAACATAGTAATAAAACCCTCATGTAGGGTATCTTGAAATCCATCAGAAAACACATAATAGTTTATAGTTTCATAGCTCAAAACATGCATAATCTCAATAGAACAAAATCAATTCATGGAATAAGCTTGAAGTACACATTCATGCATAATCAATCAATACTTGTTAAAACCCCAATATGATTTATGTTCATAATTCATAATAACAAATACTCATAAGTAATACAACTTGAAAATTGCAATAAGTAATACAACTTGAAAAGATGCAATTTTTATGAAAATGGAAGGTTGGACACGATGGATGAATAGACACATGGATGAAGACCCATATGCCATAAACCTTGAATTCTTTGAGGTGAACTTGAATTAGAGTTAGATATTGAAATGAGTCCTTGAGTTCCAAAATTGAGCTTGAAATCCTTAAATTTAAATGACAAAATTGATAGAGTCTTACAGAGATTTTAGAAAGGGTTTTGGTGAGTTATAGAGTTGAAAAATGGCTATGTATGGGAGTGTTGATGTTTAAGTAGGCATGGGGCTATTACCCCAATAGCCTTGGGCGAAATAAGAAAATTAAGGAAAATATTACACTGGTCCGGGCAGCAAGCACGACGCGGACTAGACACGGACTTCAAATTGCACAGTGGCGCCCACGAGGCACGTCGTACCCTGGGCGCGGACAACCACTAAAAATTGTTAAATGAGCGAAAATTATTTTGGGCTTCGAGTCTTCCAAAACCCCGGTTATACCTAACTCCCCACTCAATTTGGCCCCAAATCGAGAAGATGAAGTTAGATTTTTGAATTCACATATGGATTTTGAGATAACTAGAAATTACGATTATGGGGCATTCCGAAGCGCATGAGGGGTATGCCAATATCTCCCCCTTGGGAACATTCATCCATGAAAGTCATAGAAACATGAGTGTAACAAATTCACTCAAACATCATTTTCAAAAATCTCAACATGAATGTCAAAAATCATTATAAACGTGTTGCCATAAACATGAATGCATGTAAGTGACATAAGGGCTAAAAGTTAAGGCTTGAAATCATAGATGGGACTTAAGTAAATACCTTTGGCTTGAGTAGACTGGATGAGGTATAGGTATCGCTTTTATTTTTCATGTCTGCCCTAGCTTCCCAGGTCGCACTTTCAACTTCTTGATTCCTCCAAGGGATCTTGACGGATGCTACATCTTTGTTTCTCCATCTCTTCACGTATCTATCCAAAATCTCCCCCGAGACCTTCTTATAGGTCAAATTATCTTCTACAACGCCCACAACCTCTAAAGGGACTATAGTACATGGGTCACCTATGCACTGTCTCAACAAGGACACATGGATGACCGGATGAACCATATTCCTCTTCATTGGCAACTCTAACTCTTATGCAACTTTACCAACCCTCCTTGAAAACTCTATATGGAACCACAAACCTTGGGCTCAATTTACCTTTCTTGCGAAAGATTACCACACCTTTCATGGGGGAGACTTTCAAATAAACCCAATCACTAATGTCAAACACAAGATCTCTTATCCTCACGTCAAAGTAGGTTTTTGTCTACTTTGGGCTGCCCTTAACCTCTCTCTAATCAACCTCAGCTTCTCCACGGCTTCCATAACCACATCGTGGCCTAATAAAGCCATCTCCCCCACATCAAACCACCCAATTGGGGATCTACAATGCTTACCATATAAAGCTTCAAAGGGAACCACGCCAATGCTTGAGTGGTATCTATTGTTGTAAGAAAACTCAATGAGCGAAAGATATTCATCCCAACTACTCTTAAACTCTAAAACACAATCTCTAACCATATCCTCAAGAGTTTTGCTAGTCCTTTCTGCTTGACCATCCATTTGAGGATGAAAAGCCATGCTGAGATTGAGCTTGGTACCAAGACCTCTCTGGAAGGATCTCCAAGAAATTAGGAGTTAATTAAGCACCACAATCTGAAATGATAAACAAGGGTACCACATGCAATCTAACCAATTCATAAATATACAACTTGGCATAATCGTTGGCACCATAAGTGATTTTGACCGGTAGGAAGTGAGTCGATTTTATCATTCTATCTACATCAAGCCAATAAGGTCAAAGTGTCTCCTAGTCTTAGGAAACCCAACCAAAAAATCCATGTGGACCTCTTCCCACTTCCAAGTAGGAATTTCTATGTCTTAAGCTAGGCCACCCGGCCTTTGATGTTTGGCTTTCATTTGTTGACATCCGGATACAAACTTGGTAATATACCTCTTCATACCACCCCACCAATACACCTCCCTAACTCTTTATACATCTTTATGGAACTGGGGTAGATAGAATAGGATGAATTATGAGCCTCCTTCAAAATGAACTCCCTTAAGTCATCAACAGTAGGCACACACAACCTACCTTGGTACCTTAGGGGACCATCTCCCCCTTGGTAGAAAACCCCCACTTTACTATCCTTCACCAAGGCCTTCTACTCTACCAAGATCTTGTTCTGACATGATTTCCTCAATCAAAGAAGATTTAGAACCATCAATAACCACCACACCACCATTCTCAACTTCATTACACCGAACCCCCAACTTGGCCAAGCGGTGAGCTTCTCTAGCCACCTCTTTGCAACCATCATCAATATGATCTAGACTACCCATGGACATTCTACTTAGAGCATCGGCCACAACATTACATTTGCTCGGGTAACAATCTACACTCATTTCATGATCTTTAAGGAGTTATAACCACCTTCTTTGTCTCAAGATAACATTTTTTTATCTGAACACATATTGGAGACTCTTGTGGTCGGTAAACACATCCATATGAACCTCATACAAATAGTGACGCCAAATTTTCAAACCAAACACCACAACTGCCAATTCAAGATCATGGATGGGATAATTCCACTTATGCACCTTAACTTGGACAGAGACATACGCTATCACCTAGCCATTTTGCATCAAAACACACCCCAAACCAATTGTTGAGGCATCACAATAAACCACAAACCCTTCCAAGACTTTCGGTAGAGGCACGATAGTTGCGGAAACAATCTTATCTTTCAAAGTTTGAAAACTATTTTCACATTTATCAGTCCATAAAAATTTTGCCTTCTTTTGGGTCAGCAATTTCATAGGGGAAAAAATATAAGAGAACCCATTCACAAACCTCCAATAGTAACCCATCAAACCTAAGAAACTCCTAATGTTCGATGGAGTCAAGAGTCTAGGCCAATTTGTTATCACCTTCGTCTTCTTAGAATCCACCTTAATGGCATCACCCGACACCATATGCCCTGGAAAAGCAACCTCATTCAACCAAAATTCACACTTTTCATATTTAGCAAACAACCTCTAATCCATAAAGATTTGAAACATCACCCTCAAGTGATTCATATGCTCTTCCTCACTCAGAGAATAAATCAATATATCATCAATAAAAACCACCACAAACATGTCAAGTTAAGGTTTAAAGACACTATTCATGGGATCCATAAATGTAGCCAGTGCATTAGTCAAGCGAAAACACATTACCACAAATTCAAAGTGCCAATACCTAATCTGAAAAGCAATTTTGGGAATACCACACTCCATCACCTTCATTTGGTAGTATTCGGACTGAAGACCAATCTTAGAAAAGTGACTTGGTGGTTGATCAAAAAGGTCATTAATCCTTGGTAGAGGGTAATTGTTCTTTATAGTAACCCTATTAAGTTGTTTGTAATAAATGCACATTCTAAGGGAACCATCCTTTTTCTTTACAAACAACACCAGTGCACCCCAAAGTAACTTGCTAGGCCTTATGAAACCTTTCTCCAACAAATCCCCCAATTGATCCCTCAACTCCTTCAATTACGCTGGGGCTATACGATAAGGGGGAATGGAAATAGTTTGTGTATCAGGAAAGAGGTATATACCAAAGTCTAATTTCCTTTCGAGAGGAATACTGGGAAGCTTATAGGAAAAGACATCAACAAACTCATTGACCACCGGAAGCAACTCAATATGAAGGTCTTTTGACTCAACATCTCTAACCCTCAGAAGATAATAAAAGCAACCCTCAGAAATCAACTTTTGGGCTTTAAGACAAGAAATGAATCTACCCTTAACCACCACATCATGACTTTCCCACTCAAGGACGGGCTCATTAGGGAATTGGAATTTAACCTTTCAGGTTCTACAATAAATGGAAGTATAATATGCATATAGCCAATCCATCCCAAAAATGATATCAAAATCCACCGTATCTAATTCAATAAAATCACAAGGAAAGACTTTATTCAATATGAACACACGATAATTTCTATAGCCTCTTTCAGAAATAATCATCTACCTGTGGGTGTAGACACTTTATAAGGTTAACATGACAATTCGAGATTCATATGAAGCTTTTTGGAAACAAAAGGAGTAATGAAAGAAATAGTGGCACCCAAATCTATCAATGCATACACATCATAATAAAAAAACCTTTAATATATTGGTGAAGCACTAGGCCATGTCTAGTGACCTCTAGAGGGGGTATGGTTGAGATCGTCGAAGGTCATCCCAAAAATTTCTTATAGCCCATGGACAATGTCTCAACTTGTGATCCTTTGTGCCACAGTCGAAACATGCACTTGAATCGGCCAAACAATCTCCCAGATAGTACCTCCCACACTTGTTGCACATAGTAGAAGCTTGAACACAGACACCTTTGCCCTTTTTTTGAGCCTATGGGCAATTAACAACCTGGTGACCCATTTCACCACAACCATAGAAAGAATTGGAGTTTCTCAAACATGGGCCACCATGGTTTCTACCAGCTCTTTTGCACTTAGGATGGGTCGCCACACCTTTGCCATCAGGTATAAATATAGAAGAATACTTTCGAATTGAGCCCTTCTTCTCCCTTCCCTTGAGGCCACCACACAATCTCTCATCTTATGCCCAACACCACAACACTTGAAAAATCATTGGTGCCCACCAAATGAAAAGCCCTAAAAATGTACTTCGGAAATGCCCATACTCATAATTTCCATATATCTCAAAATTTATGCATGATATCAAAACTTCGACTTCATATTCTTGACTATGGTGAAAAATTGAGTAGGGAATGGGTGTAACACTGATTTTAGAGGACCCATAGCGAAAAATAATTTTCGCTAATTTTTCTAATCCAATGTGCTTCCAAAACCAGGCCGTAACGCAGACTAGGTGTTGATTAGTGTTAATTCTGCCTTCGCATTGGCTCCGCATCATGGACCAGATATGGACCTATGTTGATTTATTCTTAATTTCCTCTATTCAGACAAGAGCATTAGGGCTATAGCCCCATACCCACTTATGCGTGACAACACCTATACATAGCCATTTTAAAACTCTATATCACTCAAGATCCTCTCAAAAACCTCTCCAAGACTTAACTAAATATTTCATTGAAATTTCAAGTATAACTTTAGAACTCAAGGATTCTCTGCAAGTTCCAAATTATCTTCAAGATCCATGTTCTCTTCGAGCTTATCTGAAGAAAACCCAAGTTTGACGTATGTGGGTTTCATCCATTAGGTCCTTTCAACCATGGAGCCCCATCTTTTTTTTATGAAAATTACATGTTTTCAAGTTATATCATCTATGGATATCTTTTAGTATAGATTATAAGTGTAAATTATGTTGGGGGTTTTCATCAAATGTTGATTGATTATGCATGACTATATATTTCAAGCTTGTACTATGAATGAGTTTTGTCTATTGAGACTATTCATGCTTTGAGCTATGAAACTATGATCTATTATGAGATTTGATGATGGACTTCAAGGTACCCAACATGACGGTTTTACAATATGTTGGTGGGTTGATTTGCGTTGAGTTTTCTCACATGATTTCACTCTTGAATTGCATGATTTTGAATAAGTATCATGAACTCACCAAGTGTTTGAGAAAATGTCAAGTCAAGAATTCTCAAGTTGTTGATGTTATATTTCACCATTTATAAGTCAAGTGACTATATGATGATTAAGGGTTTTCAAGTACGTATTGAATCCATGAAAAGTATTTATGAAGTTACAATATCAAGTTAAGCCCTATTTCAAGATTTTTACCACTTGTGAGCCATTTATGTTAAAGTATGGGATCATGTATGATGATGATGTACTCTCATGTTTCAAGTGAGGCTCACCATTAGAGGTCAAGTATGTCTAAGAGATACTTATGTCATGTTTTCGTGGTTCTTACAAGTTATTAAAGTATGATCACTATAAGTATTCCACGGGAATAGACTTAGCACTGATGGATTGGATGTCGTTGTGGAGTATCTTCTAGTGTTTATACTCATTTCCTCTATGTGCCAACATAGGATTATGATTTGCACTTTGTATACTATTGGATCCATTTAACACACTTTATCATGAAATCTACCCCGAAATAGGACCGGTCCCCGTAAGGGGCATTACTTCTCCGAAATAGGATGGGCTCCCTTAAGGTAAGGTATGGTTTACCTTGGCAAATAGACCACCTCTTTAGCGATAAGGAGTAATCATCGAGATTCCATGTTTTAGCTTGCTTGGTTTTAATTTTTGTCGATTAGCGTTGCCATAACTCAAGCCTAGGGCCTAGACATGACATAGCAAATTAGGGACTCAAGCGTCCAAAATAAGCCTCTTAGCATATTAATCACACATCCTTGGTCGCAGAAGCAAAATAAGAACACCAAGAGATATAACTAAGGGAAAAGGGACTAAGGGAGGTCTTGATATTTATAAAGCATAAAAGAGTCAAAGCTCAAAGCATAAGTAAATCAATTGTCCCAACAACACCTCTAAACATAGATTAGAGTTGGGGCCAAGACACTTTCCGGGCTCACTCTCATAGTATTGAGTGTTCAACATAAAGAGACATCAAATAGTAAGAGTACCATAGCTAGTGTCCTCAGATTTGATGACTCACCAAAGCTTATCTTCCAAAGCACTAAACTAGCCACGTGGAGGATGATCAGGAGGTTCTCTGATTCCTACATAGTAACATCATGTAGGCATAGGATATGTGTTAGTACGTTTGAACATATTAAGTTTGTAAGATGCAATGCAAAAGACATAAGCCAATATAGTCAAAATGCATGATCATAAGCAATGGATAAGTATAATATCAATATGGCATTCATGATTAATGCTTGTGGTGAAACATGCTTGTAAATTATATAAGTTCTAATTATAGATTAAATGTGTTGGAAGAGACCATAATAATAGACCAAGAAATTACTACTTGGAATCCATGGAATGTCAGCCCCTCAGTAAGGTGGTCAAGGTATCTACCCTTCAACATGGTAGTACGGGTATGTTACTCACCGACACGGTGGTTAAGATATTTATCACTCAACATGGTAGTACAGGCATGTAACCCCCTAATAAGGTGGTCAAGGTATCTATCCCTCAACATGGTAGTATGGGAATGTCACCCCCCGATAAGGTGGTCATAGTATGTACCCCTCAAAATAGTAATACAAGCATGTCACCCCTGACAAGGTGTGGTCAACTTGCAACATTATAGATACTTTTAATTAATTCACTACATACATACATACATACAATCCCTTAATCGTCATAAAGTCACTTGACTTATAAGCCATGTAATAGACCATCAATAACTTGAGAATCCTTGTCAAGACATTTTATCAAATACTATGTGGTGTGCAATGCTGGTATAAAATCATGCAATTCAAGAGTGAAATAATATTAGAAAACTCAATGTAAATCAACCCATCAATAAATAGTATAACCCTCATGTAAGATACCTTACAATCTATCATCAAATCTCATAATAGACCATAGTTTCGTAGCTCAAAACATGCATAGTCAAAATGGACAAACCATCTCATAATATAAACTTGAAATAGGTAGATATGTGTTTTCAATTATCATTTCATAAAATTCCAATATAATTTATAATTATAATTGATAATAAGTAATACTCATAAGTAATACAACTTGAAAAAAATGCAATTTTCATAAAAAAGAAGGTTGGGCTTCATGGGTGTAAGGATCCAAAGGATGAAACCCACATACCTTTAGACTTGGGGTTTCCTTGATTTAAACTTGAATGAGGCTTTAATCTTTAATGGAGTTCTTGAGATCTTTAATTAAGATTGAGACACTTGAATTTGGATGAAATATTCAATTAAGTGTTAGAGAAGGTTTTGAGAGTGTCTTGAGTGATATAGAGTTGAAAATGGCCAAGTATAGGTGTTCTTACGCAATTGAGGGCATGGGGATTTGACCCCAATATCTTAGGTAGAAACAGAAAAAATAAGGAAGTGATAGCATGGCTCTGCGACAGGTCCGCGTTGCGGAACCACCGCGGACAACCACTAGAATTGAAAATTTTCAAAAATCTTTTTTTTTTGCTGCGAATCCTCTAAAAGGGGATTATACCCATTTCCCACTATATTTTGCCCACTGATCATGTATGTGATGCCGAATTTTTTATATCACGCACAAATTTTGAGATATATGAAAATTACGATTATGGACATTTCTGAAGCATATCTTGGGAGTGTTTTTGGGGCGTTTCAATATCTCCCCCTGGGAACATTCGACCTGAATGTTAAAGAAACGTAAATAAGAGAAGTAATCATAAAGACTTTAGCCCAACATGAATACAACAAATGCATCAAAACATCATTCTCAAAAATCTAAACATGAATGTCAAAATCACCTTAAACTTGCTACCATGATCTTGAATCCATGCAAAATGACATAAGGGCTGAAACTTAAGACTTGAAATCATATAAGAGACTTAAATTAGTAACTTAGGATTTAGTTGAGTGGAAGAGTCATGGATAATGCTTTCTCCTTTTTGCTTCAGCTTCCTATGTGGCACTTTCAACTTGTTAGTTTCTCCAAAGAACCTTGACGGAAGCTACATCCTTGTTTCTCAACCTCGTCACTTGTCTATCCAAAATTTCAACTGGAACCTCCTCATAAGTCAAATTATCTTCTATCACACCCATAACATCCAAAGGTACAATAACACTTGGGTCACCTGCACACTTTCTCAACATAGATACATGGAAGACTGGATGAACCATATTTATATCAATGGACAAGTTCAATTCATAGGCCACCTTACCAATCCTCCTCAAATACTTTATAAGGTCCCACAAACCTTGGGCTCAATTTGCCCTTCTTTCCAAATCGGACTACACCCTTCATAGGTGAGACTTACAAGTAAACCAAATCACCAACCTTAAATTCAAGATATTTCCTCCTCACACTTGAATAGGAATTTTGTCTACTTTGGCCTATTTTCAAACTCTCTATGGTCAACTTCACCTTCTCCAAGGCTTCCATAACCAAATACAAGCCTAACAAAGTCATTTCCCCCCACATAAAACCACCCAACCAATTATTTACAATGCCTACCATAAAGACCTTTAAAATAGCCATACCAATGCTTGAGTGGTAGCTATTGTTGTAAGCAAATACAATGAGAGGAAGATGTTCATCCCCAATACCCTTAAACTCCAAAGCACAAGCTCTAAGCATATCCTCAAGAGTTGGGATAGTCCTCTCGGCTTGTCCATTCGTTTGAGGGTGAAAGGTCATGCTAAGCTTAACCTTGGTACTAAGTCCTCTTTTAAAGGACCTCCAAAAGTGAGAAGTGAATTGAGCACAACGATCCGAAATGATAGAAAAAACACCACATGCAATCTAACCAACTCAAGTATATGAAACTTAGTATAAACTTTGGCAACATAAGTAGTTTTGATAGGTAGGAAGTGAGCTGACTTTGTCATTCTATCCACAACGACCCAAATAAAATCAAAATGCCTCCTAGTCTTAGGCAACCCAACCACAAAAAATCCATGTTGATTTCGTCCCACTTCCAAGTAGAAATCTCTATATCTTGAGCTAGGCCACTCATCCTTTGATGTTCGACTTTTACTTGTTGGCAATTGTGACATTCAGATATGAACTTGGCAATATTTCTCTTCATACCACCCTACTAATACACATCCCTCAAATCTCTAAGCATCTTTGTAGAACCGGAGTAAATAAAATAGAAAGAATTATGAGCCTCATCTAAAATCTTCTTTCCCAAGTCATCAACACTAGGCACACTAAACCTACCTTTGTACCTAAGGGAATCATCTTCCTCTTGGGAAAAAACTTCCACTTTACCATTCTTCACTAAGGCCTTTAACTCTAACAAGTCAGGGTCAAGATCTTTCTTTGCCTTTACCTCCTCAATCAATGAAGACTTGAACCATCAACAACTTTTAAACCACCATTATCAACTTCATCCAACCTAACCCCTAATCTAGCCAACTGGTGAACCTCTCTAGCCATCTCCTTGCCACTATCATCAACATGAGCTAAACTACCTATAGAAACCCTACTTAGAGCATTGCCCACAACAATAGTTTTGTTGATGTTATAATACACACTCATATCATAATCTTTAAGGAGCTCTAACCACCTTTTTTGTCTCAAGTTAAGATCTTTTTAGGTGAATACATATTGGATACTCTTTTGGTCAGTGAACATATTAACATGAACCCCATACAAATAGTGATGCTAAATTTTCAAAGCAAATACTATAGCCGCCAATTCGAGATCATGGGTAGGGTAATTCTTCTCATGCACCTTAAGTTGTCTAGAGGCATATGCTATCACCTTATCGTCTTGCATTAAAAACCCTAAACAAATTCTTGAGGCATCACAATATACAACAAACCCGTCCAACCCTTCTAGAAGAGACAAGATAGGAGCGGAGACGATCTTATCCTTCAAAGTATTGAAATTTTTACATTCATCGGTCCATACAAATTTTGCGTTCTTTTGGGTCAACTTTATCATAGGAAAAGAAATAGAAGAGAAACCATTTACAAACCCCTAGTAATAATTCACCAAACCTAAGAAACTTCTAATGTTTGATGGAGTCAAAAGTCTAACCCAATTTTTAATGACCTCCGTCTTCTTAGGATCCACCTTAATAGCATCACCTGACATCACATGTCCCAAGAATGCAACCTCTTTCTACCAAAACTCACATTTCTCATATTTGGCATACAACCTCTCCTCCCTCAAGATTTGCAACACCACCCTCAAGTGATTGATATGTTTTTCCTCACTATGGGAATAAATCAAAATATCTTCAATAAAAACTGCCACAAACTAGTCAAGTTAGGGTATAAAGACTCTATTCATAAGATCCATAAATAAAGTCGGTGCATTAGTTAACCCAAAGGACACAACCATAAACCAAAAGTTCCCATACCTAGTCTGGAAAGCCGTCTTGGGAATGTTACATCCCCTCACTTTCACTTGGTGATGCCCAAATCGAAGACCAATTTTAGAGAATTGACTAGCCCCTTGAAGTTGATCAACAAGGTCATTAATCCTCGACAGTGGGTACTTATTCTTTATTGTGACTCTATTAAGTTGGTGGGTAATCAATGCAGATTCTAAGAGAACCAACCTTTGTCTTCACAAACAACAACGGTGCACCCCAATGTGATTTACTAGGCCTTATTAAACCCTTTTTATCCTACAATCCCTCAATTGCTCCTTCAATCCCGCTGGGGCTATACAGTAAGGGGGAATAGAAATGGGTTGAGTGTTGGGAAGGAGGTCTATACCAAAGTCTATTTTTATTTCGCGAGAAACACTGGGAAGCTAATCAGGAAAGACATCAAGAAACTCATTAACCACCAGAACCGACTTTATAGGAAGGACTTTGGACTCAACACCACTAGTGCTCACAAGATGATAGAGACAACCCTTAGAAATCAACTTTTGGGATTTAAGGCAAGAAATGAATCTACCCTTGAGCACTACATCACAACTTTCCCACTCAAGGACGAGTTTATTAAGGAATTTGAATCTAATCCTACTGTTTCTACAATCAATAGAAGCATAATATGCATGCAACCAATCCATCCCAAGAATAACATCAAAATCCACCATATCTAATTCAACAAAATTACAAGGTAAGATTTTATGTAAAATAAACATGACACAATTTCTATAGACTGTTTTTGCAATAATGGACTAAGCAATGGGAGTAGACACTTCATAAGTTTCACATATCAATTCTGGGCTAATATATGAGCTTTCTCGCAACCAAAGAGGTAACAAAAGAAAGAGTGGCTCCCGGGACTATCAAAGCATGCACATAAATATCAAACACCTTTAATATACTTGGGACAACATTGGCCATCTCATCTACCCCTTGTCTCCCTTGAAGAGCATAAAACCTATTTTGCCTTGGAGTACCCTCTTATTGGCGTCCTCTCCCTTTTTAACCTGTGTTTGCTCCTTGGCCTTGTGGATGGCCATCTCTACATTTGTTTTTAGCATGAGGATAATTAATCACCTTATGATCCACTTCACCACAACCATAGCAAGCATTGGAGTCCTTCAAACATGGACCATTATGGGTTCTACCACATCTTTGGCACAAAGGGTTAAGAATCACCCCACTACCACCTTGGAACCTTGGGTTTTCATTGGAAAACCTTCTATGAGGAGTATTGGATAACCCTTGGCCCTTGAACTTGTGGCATTGAAGAAATCGGCCACCCTTGGAATTTTGGAGTCCACCTTCAAAATAAGCCTTCTTTGACTCACCACTTCTCATCTTCCTAAGATTCTCACCCTTTAGTCGTTTAGCATATGTCATGAGGATGTAAAAATCCATATCTCTGATTTGCATGGTGGTACGACACTCCTTGTTCACCAAGTTGGATATACCCGACACAAATTTATTCGTCCTTGATCTCGGCTCGGTAACCAATTGTGGGGCATACTTGGAGAGTTGGTTGAACATGAGGGCGTGCTCCATCACACTAATAGACCCTTGCTCTAGATACAAAAATTCCTTCATTTTCACCTCCCTAAGATCAATAGGGCAGAACCAATTGAGAAATGCCACTTTGAACTCTTCCCAAAGGATAACATTATCATTCCCCTTCTCAATCTCCATTAAGTGAACCATCTTTAAGCCACCCATTGAGTTGGTAGGCTGACAACTCCGATTTCTCCTCCGAATTAACCCTCATAATAGACAACACCTTACATACCTCATCAATGATTTCTTGGGTAACCTTATCCACCTTGGATCCATGGAACACTAGTGGATTCATCTTAGTAAAATCCTTCATCCTTGAGGCCAGATTGGGAGGACGAAGAACTTAAGCCCCTTGGTTGATTTGGTTCGTCATAGAATGAGCCAACATGGTGATAGCATCTCGAAACTCATCACGGGCCACTCCTGTATCTTGAGGAGCTTGAGGAGCGGGAGGGGTCAATTACTCCTTGGCTGAATGAGCTCTCCTTAGTCTTCCACTTGGAATAAGCGTGATCAAGAATAGCAAAGAACATTTAATAGAGAAAAAAGTCTTACCCTAACTGCTATAGCATGACATAGAACATGAAAAAGGGAGATATTTCCTGAAACACCTCATAGCCTCTCACTCATAGTTGTGGTGCAGTACACAATCATGAAAAAGACTCTAATCGATGAATGTGTTGGATTCTAAGGCCTATTAAAAACCTATTGCTCTGATATCAAGTTTGTCATGACCCAAGCCCAGGGCCTAGACATGACACAGTGAACGAGGAACCCGAAAGAATCCCAACAAGCCTCTTAGCATATCAATCACACATCATTGATCGACAAAGGAAAATAACAACAACATGAGATATAACTAAGCGAAAAGGGAATAAAGGAAGTGTTGATATTTAGAAAGCATAAAAGAGTAAAAGCTCAAAACATAAGTACATCGATTATTGCAACAAAACCTCTAAACATATATTGGAGTGGGGGCCAAGACACTTTCCTAGCTCGCCCTCATTGTATCGAATGTGAAACATAAAAGGACATCAAATAGTAAGAGTAGCATAGCTAGTGTCTCTGTACTTGAGGACTCACCAAAGCTTATATTCCAAAGCACCTAACTAGCCATGTGGAGGATAATCAGGAGGTGCTCCAGTTCCTATATGGTAATATCATATAGGCATAGAGTATACATTAGTATGTTTCAATATACTAAGTATGTAGGATGCAATGCAACAAGACATAAGCCAATATAGTCAAAATGCATATTCAAGCAATGGATAAGTATAATACCAATTCGGCATACATGATCAATACTTGTGGGAAAACATGCTTGGAAATCATATAACTTGCAAATATAGATTACATCTGTAGGAAGAGACTATAATCATAGACCAAGCAACTACTACTTGAAATCCATGGCGTGTCACCCCCTCCATGAGCTGGTCAAGTTATATAGCCCTTAACATGGTAGTACAGGCATGTCACTCCCCGACAAGGTGGTCAAGGTATCTATCCCTCAACATGGTAGTATGGGCATGTCACTCCCCGACAAGGTGGTCAAGGTATCTATCCCTCAACATGGTAGTATGGGCATGTCACCCCATGACAAGGTTGTCAAGGTATCTACACCTCCACATGGTAGTACGAGTATTTCAACCCCGATAAGGTGGTCAAGTTATATACACCTCAAAATGGTTGTTGAAACAACCCCAAAAAGTGCCAGAAAGTGTGCCTCGAAAGTGCCTGGAATCGTAATTTCCATATATCTCAAAATTCTTGTGTGATTTTGAAAATCCACCTTTGTATTCTTGTTTAGGGTGAAAAATTGAGTGGGAAATGGGTATAACTTGAGTTTTGGAGCAACCGTATCAAAATTTTAAAACTCAAAGAGAGCAAATTCCAATGAGGAATCGCGCCCCTAGTATGATGCTCCAAGGGCGTGCCACAGTGTATTTTTGGTCCAGTGTATTTGGTTTAGTACAAGGCTTTTTGATCTTGAACCTAAGTCTTCCATACGTGAAAATACCTATACTTAGCAATATTTCACCTTCATACAATCCAAGACATTCCCTAATACTCTCTCGAACTCTTAAACTAATATTTCTCTCAAAATTCAAGTGTCTGAATCTCTTCCAGAACTTAAGGAATTCATCCAAGCTTTAAGTCTCCATTCAAATCTTCTTCAAGGAACTCTCCAAAGCTAAGGTATGTGGGTTTAATTCATGGCTTCCATTCACCGATGAAGACCAAGCTTCCTTTTTACCTAAAATGGATGATTTTAAGTTGATTTAATTATGGGTCTTACGTATTATGAATTAGACTATGAACTATGTTGGGGTTTCATGAAATTATGCCATTTTTAGCATGTTTTGAGCTACGAAACTAAGATCCATTGTGGAATTTGAAAAAGGGTTTTGATGTATATTTCATGAGGGTACTATAAAGTATTGATGAATGGTTTCACATTGAATTATATTGCATGATTTGATCCCTAAATTGCATTGTATTACAATAGCACTACACACCCGCCAAGGGTTTAATAAAATGTCGTTATTATTTCTTAAGAAATTGAAGGTCCAATGCATATCTTATGAGTTGATGACTTTATGATGTTGAAAAGAATGTATGTACATGATATTCTCCTATATTGTGTTGCGAATTGACCATGCCCCACTCGGGGGGTTGTGAGCCCGAGTAACCATATCGAGGAGTTGGTACCTTGATAAGTATGTCGAGTGGTTTGTACCTTGATAATATGGTTGAGGGGTTGGTATCTTAATCACCATGGGTGGTAGGGTAAGACGATCCACCAACCAATCAAGGGGTTTGTACCTTGATAACCGGGTTGAGAGGCTAGTACCTTAATCACCATTTGTGGTAGGGTGCGATGATCCACCAACCAATTAACGGGTTGGTACCTCAATAGACTGTCAATTCTATAATAATGGTCTCTTCTTGTACATGTATTATGTTCTATGTAAGCATGATTTACTTCAAGCATCTTCTATGCATGCTATATTGTTATATCTTACTCACGGCCTATGCTTATACATTTTGATTATGTTGCTTATCTCTTGTTGCATTGCATCCTACTTATTTAGTACATTCAAATATAGTAACGCTTACTCTATTCCTACATGATATCACCATACAGGAACCGGAGCCACTCTTGGTCATCCTCCTTCTCCACATGGCTAATACACTTTCTCTCAAGCTAGTTGGTAAGTCCTCCATTCTGAGGACAACATCTATGTTCTTATTCTATGTATTCAAGACTCTCTTTCTTTATTTTATGCTTTGACTATGGGGGTGAGCCCAACTGGTTGTCTTGGCCCCTGGGAAGTTCTATGTTAGAGGTGTTGTTGGACAGGTTATGTATTATACTTGAGCTTTGACTCATCTATGTCATTTAAGTATTAAACTCTCTCTACCTTAGTCCAATTCCCCTTGCTTATCTCTCCATTTTTTGTTTTATCTTGCTTCCGCGACCAAGGATGTGTGTATGATATGCTATGAGGCTTGTTTGGGGTCCCTTCAGGTTCCGCATTCGCCGGTCCTATAGGCCCTAGGTCTGAGTTATGACACAGATGGTATCAGAAAACTAGATTGTTAAATCCTTGGCATCCAACACACCGCATTGATTAGAGTCCTATTCATGGTTTTGAAGCACGCTACAACAATGAGTCAAAGGCTATGAGGCATTCTAGAAAATGTTTCACCTCTTCATGATCTATGTCGTGCAGTAGAGTTAGGTCCCCTAAGGCCTATTTCTAATCCCTAACTATTATATTTTATGATATATCTCAACTACTCAGGACGGCGATATATGGATTGCGGAGATTCTTAATGCTCTATAGCTATTGGCCAAAGCAGTGATAATGCAACTCAATCAACAAGTCAGTGCCCCTAAGACTTGATATGGTAAGAGGAGGAGTGGTGAGGCCAAAAAGGCTCGTTTGAGGGGTATGTTCCAAATTCCCAAATGGTGTGGTGTGGTTCCTAATTCTGTGTCTAAAATGTGGTACTATTCATGGAGGCCCATGTTTGATGGGTACTAATGCTTGTTATGGTTGGGAGAGATGGGTCATAACGTAAAGGATTTCCCTCATAAACAAAATAAGAGTAAAGGAGGTGATGACGGAGTAGAAAAGCCTAGATGTCAAAAATGTTGGAAAGGACATAGTGGCCTATGTCTGTATAAGTATAGCGATTTCTTTGGTTGTGGTTGATTTGAGCACAAGGTTAGTAGTTGTCCTCATGCTCAACCTAAGGGTGAAAATAAAAGTCATCAAGGACAAGCTGCCTATGCAGGCCGACGAGGGGAGGTGACGCTCGATGTTGCTACCGATACATCAAAATTTCCTTGACTCATTTGTTCTCATTGTTCTTTGTTGCTAGTCTGTTTCATGTGTGGCCAGGGTGTTAGGTGAACCTGATGAAGCGTATAACCCGTTGATGAGTCTATTGTTGCTAAGAAGGCCCATAGGAATTGTTATATGGTTATAATGCATAGACCTTGTCTTGTTAATATGTTGAATTAGATATGGTGGATTTTGATGTCATACTTAAGGTGACTTAATTGTATGCATATTATGTCTCCTATATTCGTAGGATCCGTAGAGATAGATTCCTACCCATTAATAGGCCCATTCTTGAGTGAGAAAGTCATGATGTGGTGGTTAAAGGTAGATTCATTTCTTGCATTTAATCCCATGAGTTATCTTCTAAGGGGAGTCCATATCATCTTGCGAGGGTTAGGATGTAAGGTCCAAGGTCCTTCCTATAGAGTTGGATTCGGTGGATAATGACTTTCATGATGTCTTTCCTAGTGAGCTTCCTAGTGTCATTGGTGTAGGAGGAGGATGGTTCCCCTAGAATGTGTTTTGATTGCCAGCAACTTATTAGGGTCACCTTAAATGATAAATGCCCTCCACTTAGGAATGATGATCTATTTGACCAACTTCAAGGGGCTGTCACTTCTCTACAGTTGACCTTCGATTCGGGCTTTATCCCCAAGAGAGGGTGAGGGTAGGTGATGTCGATGTCCTTTTGGAGTAGGAACGAGCATGTGAGTCATGGTGGATTTTTTTGGTTGACTTAGGCACCGGCCATGTTTATGGGTTTCATGAATAGGATCTTTAGTCCCTGCCTTATTACGTTTATGGTTGTTCTGGTGATGATAGGTTGGCTTGTCTCCCAAAGTGAGGAGGGGCATATGAGTCAATTGAGGGTAGTACTACAAAGTCTAGGGGAGAAAGGTTGTATGCTAAATAAGAGGTATGTGAGTTTGGTTGCAAGTGGTTACCTTCCTAAGTCATGTGTTGTTGGTGTATGGTATCAAGGTGAATCCTAAGAAGACAGAGGTAGTTAGGAATTGGCCTAGACCTTTGGCCGCGTCAGACAATGGAAGCTCTTTGGCTCAGTGGGTTCCTATCTAAGGTTTGTGAATGGGCTCTCTTCTGTTGCTTCTCCAATGACTAAGTTGACCTAAAGGAAGGCTAGATTTGGGTGTACTAATGAGTGTTAAAAGATTATCAAAACTTTGAAAGATAAGCTTGTGTTTGCTCCTATTTTGTCTTTACTAGAAGGGTTAGAAGGGTATGTTGTGTATTATGATGCTTCAAGGGATGGTTTGGGTTGTGTTTTGATGCAAAATGAGAAGGTGGTAGCCTATGCTTTTAGACAACTTAAGATGCATGAGAAGGATGATCCTGTCTATGACCTTGAGTTGGCTGCCGTGGTATTTTCTTTGAAAATTTGGCGTCACAGTTGGTATAAAGTGTATGTTGATGTGTTTACCAATCATGAGAGTCTCCAATATATGTTCGTCTAAAGGATCTTAACTCGAGGCAAAGTAGGTGGTTAGAACTCCTTAAGGATTATGATATGAGTGTGCATTATTATCCCAGTGAGGCTAATGTTGTGGCCGATGCTTTGAATAGTGGGCCTATGGATAGCCTAGATCATGTAGGTGATGCTGTCAAGGAAGTGGCTAAAGAGATTCATCAGTTGGCTAGATTGGGAGTTAGGTTGACAGAGTTTGGCTATGGTGGTGCAGTGGATGCTAAGGGTTCTAGATATTTCTTTATTGGGGATGTGAGGGAAAAGCAAGATCTTGACCCCGCCTTGTTAGAATTTAATGCTTTGGTATAAAGTGGTGAAGTGGAGGTCTTCTCCCAAGGGGGGATGGTGTCATTAGATACTAAGGTAGGATATATGTGTTTGTGTTGATGATTGGGTTCACTTAGGAGATCCACCCATGTAAGGTGTGTTCTGGTTTGGAAAGAAAGGGAATTTAGTATATCGTTTGTAGGTTCTTATAGAATGCTGAGGTGGATTTGTAAGGTTGCATGCGAATGTGAATTGCCCATGGATATGAGTGCGGTTCGTCCGCTTCTTCATGATTCTAGGTTGAGGGGATGTGTTGGTGACTCTAGTACTATAAAGCTATTTGAGGTTGTGGGTATTGTGGAGGATAAGTTGGCTTACAAGAGGGTCCCGGTGGAGGTATTGAATGGAAGGTGGAAAAGTTGATTAATAAGAATGTGATGTTCGTCAAGGCCCTTTGGAAGAATCGTGAGGTCGAAAGTGTCTCTCTAGGAGTCGAAGCAGTCATGGAGGAGAAATATCGGCATCTCTTTTATTCTATTCAAGATTATGATAGCACATCAAGTCCTCTTTATGATTCCAATTCTTATGTTTAAGCCCCTATGTCATTGCATGCATTCTCATATTTACATTGACAAATTCATGATGAGTTTCACACTTGTGTTAGCATTTTGAAAATAGTGTTTAAGCACATTGTTTCATTCTCGTTGAGGCTAATTTCTTCATAATTACTCTTTATATGTGCGTTTCTTTGACATTCGGGGGCGATTTTCCCAAGGGGGAGGTATTCAAATGACCCGAAAAAGTGCCCATAAATGTGCCTCGGATGTCCCCGGAATCGTAATTTTCATATATCTCAAAATTCGTGCATGATTTCAAAAATCCAACTTCATATTCTTGTCAAGGGAGAAAAATTGAGTTGAGAATGGATCTAACCCGAATTTTAGAGAAACTGTATCAAAATCCAAAAATTCAAAGTGAGCGAATTCCAGTGAGGAATCGCACCCCTAACACAACGCGCCAAGGGCGCGCCACAGTGTATTTTTGGCCCAGTTTATTTTATTTGTTCCAAGTATTTTGGGTCTTGGGCCTAAGTCTTCCCATACGTTAAAATACCTATACTTAGCCATATTTCACCATCACATCATCCAAGACGTTCCCCAGTACTCTCTCAAACCCATTAACTACTATTTCTCTCAAAATTCAAGTGTCCAAATTTCTTCCGGAACTTAAGGAATTCATCCAAGCTTCAAGTCTCCATTCAAATCTTCTTCAAGGAACTCTCCAAAGCTAAGGTGTGTGGGTTTCATTCATGGATCCCTTTCACCCATGAATCCCAAGCTTCTTTTTTTACCTAAAATGCATGATTTCAAGTTGATTTACTTATAAGTCTTACTTATTATGAATTAGACTATGAACTATGCTGGGGTTTCATAAAGTTGTGACTGTTTTAGCTTGTTTTGAGCGAAGAATCTAAGATCCATTGTGGGATTCGATGAAGGTTTTTGATGTACATTGCTTGAGGGTGTTACCAAGTATTGATGGATTGTTTTAAATTGAATTTTCTTGCATGATTTTACCCCTAGCATTCATGGTTTTATACTAGCACTACACACCCGCCAAGTGTTTGATAAAATGCCTGGTTATGATTTATTAAGGAATCGAAGGTCCAACGCTTGTCTTATGATTTGAATGATTTTATGATGATGAAAGGAATGTATTTATATGATATTCTCCT
Organism: Solanum clarkiae; assembly: GCA_011800125.2. Taxonomy (NCBI): domain Eukaryota; kingdom Viridiplantae; phylum Streptophyta; class Magnoliopsida; order Solanales; family Solanaceae; genus Solanum; species Solanum clarkiae. Next base: position 31,784 of record JAABOM020059960.1, read on the forward strand.
ATATCGTGTTAGGAATTGACCATGCTCCACTCTCGGGGTTGTGAGGCTGGGTAACCATGTCAAGGGGTTTGTACCTTGATAACCATATTGAGTGGTTTGTACCTAGATAACTGGGTTGAGGAGTTGGTACCTCAATAACCATGGGTGGTAGGGTGAGACGATCCACCAACCAATCAGGGGATTTGTACCTTTATAAACGGGTTGAGAGGTTGGTACCTCAATCACCATAGGTGTTAGGGTGCAACAATTCACCAACCAATTGAGGGGTTGGTACCTCAATAGACTATGAATTCTATAATAATGGTCTCTTCTTGTACATGTATTATGTTCTATGTAAGCATGATCTACTTGAAGCATCTTCCATGCATGTCATATTATTATATGCTACTCATTACCTATGCTTATGCATTTCAATTATGTTGCTTATATGTTGTCACATTGCATCCTACACACTTAGTACATTCAAATGTACTAACATATACTGTATGCCTACATGATGTCACCATGTAGAAACAGGAGCACCGCTTGGTCATCCTCTTCCTCCACGTGGCTAATACGCTTTCTATGGAGCTATTTACTGAGTCTTCCATTTCGAGGACAACGTTTATGTTCTTATGCTATGTATTAAAGACTCTCTTTCTTTATTATATACTTTGACTATGACGTTGAGCCCGGTTGCTTGTCTCGGCCCCCGCTAAGTGTATGTTAGAGGTGTTGTTGGAAAAGTTATATATTATGCCCGATCATTAACTCATCTATGTCATTTAAGTATCAAACTCTCTCTCACTTAGTCCCAATTCTCATTGTTTATGTATCCCTTGCTCTTTTATCTTTTTTGCACGACCAAGATTGTGTGTATGATATGCTAAGAAGATTGTTTGCATCCTTTCGGGTGCCCCATTCGCTGGTCGCGTCTAGGCCCTAGCTGCGGGTCTTGACAGTTGTGTGGGCATGTCGCCCTCCCCCCCTCCCTGACATGGTGTGGTCAACATGCAAAACTATAGATATTTTTGATGAATTAAATACATACATACAATCCCTTAGTCATCATAAAGTCACTTGACTTGTAAACTATGTAATAGACCATCAACAACTTGAGAATCCTTGTAAAGACATTTTATCAAATACTTGGTGGGTGTAACCAATGCTTGTTCAAAATTATGCAATTCAAGAGTTAAATATTATGAGAAAACTAAATGTGAATTAACCCACCAATACATAGTAAAACCCTCATGTAAGATACCTTAAAATTCATCATCAAATCTCATAATAGACCATTGTTTCATAGCTCAAAACATGCATAGTCATAATGGAAAAACCATCTCACAGTATAAGCTTGAAATAGGTAGACATTTGTTTTTGGTCATCATCTCATAAAACTCGAACATAATTTATAATCATAATCCATAATAAGTAATATCCAGAAGTAATACAACTTGTAAATATGCAATTTTCATAAAAAAGAAGGTTGGAATCCATAGGTGAAAGGACCCAATGGATGAAACCCACATACCTTTAGACTTGGGTTTTCCTTGATCTAAACTAGAACGAGGCTTGAAGTTTTGATCGAGTTCTTGAGATCCGGAATTAAGCTTTTGACACTTGAATTCGGATGAAATATTTGGTTAAGTGTTAGAGAGGGTTTTAAAAGTGTCTTAAGTTATATATAGTTGACAATGGCTATGTATAAGTGTTTTTACACATAGGAGGGCATGGGTTTATCTCCCCGATGTCTTAGGCTAAAAAAAGAAAAATAAAGAAGTCACAACACTGCTCCGTCACAGGTCTGCATCGCGGAGCCATCATGGACAGCCATTGGAATTGAAAATTTTTGAAAATCATTTTTTTTACTATGGGTCCTCTAAAATCAGAGTTATACCCATTTCTCACTCAATGTTTCCCCTGATCATGAATATGAAGTTGGACTTTTGATATCACGCACAGATTTTGAGATATATCAAAATTACGATTATGTTGCATTTCCAAAGCACATCTTGGGGGCATTTTGTGGCATTTCAAGGGCCTCTTCTACCATTTATTATGTTCGATGGAAGTTCAATGATTGACAATACTTCAAGCATTGATCATGCATTCTATATTGTGATATCACTTATTTGTTGCTTATTACTATGCATTTTTACTATATTGGCTTATCTCTTGTTGCATTGCATCCTACATACCTAGTACATTCAAATATACTAATGTAGACTCTATGCCTACATGATATTCCCATGTAAGAACCGAAGGCCCATTTGATCATCCTCCTCGTGGCTAGTACGATCCATTGAAGCAAGCTTTGGTGAGTCCTCAAGTTCGGGGACACTATCTTCACTACTCTTACTATATTGAGACTTCTTTTGTTGAACACTTGTTATTATTCGAGTGATCCCAGAAAGCATCTTGGCCCTTGCTCCATTCTATGTTAGAGGTATTGTTGGAATATTATAATGTATTTATGTTATAAGCTTGACTTTTTATGCTTTTATGATTATCAATACTTCCGTTAGTTCCACTTCCCTTGTTTTATAGCTCTTGTTGTTGTTTACTTTGCTTCTGCGACCAAGGATGTGTGATTGATATGCTAAGAGGCTTGTTTGGGTTCTTTCGTGTTCCCATTCTTCATGTCACATCTAGGCCATAGGCTTGGGTTGTGACAAACTTGTATCAGAGCACTAGGTTGTTTATGGTCCTCAATATCCAACACATCGCATTGATTAGAGTCTTATTCAAGGTTTTGAAGTGCCCTTAGAACTATGAATGGGCGTATATGAGGTGTTTTAGGAAATGTTTCACTTCTTCATGGTCTATATCGTTCTTTACATATAAGTGTATGGATTTTTTCCCTAATGAATGCGCTTTTCTATTCCTAATCATGTCAGTTAAAAGAGAAAAACTAAGGAGAGCCTGTACACCCGAGGAGAAACCGACCCCTCCCGCTCCTCAAGCTCCTCAAGGTGGAGGGGTAGGCCAAGATGAGTTTCGGGATGCTATTGCAATGTTGGCTCATGCTATGACCAACCAAATTAACCAAGGGGCCCAAGTCCCTCATGCTCTAATTCTAGCTTCTAGGGTGAGGGATTTCACTAGAATAAACCCACCAGAGTTCCATGGATCCAAGATGGAGGAGGATCCCCAAGAATTCATAGATGAGGTGTACAAGGTGTTATCCATCATGGGGGTCGATTCAGGGGAAAAAGCGGAGTTGGCGGCCTACCAACTCAAAGGGGTGGCTCAAATTTAGTTTACACAATAGATGTTGGAGATGGGGAATGATGATGCTATCCCTTGGGAAGAGTTCAAGGTTGCATTTCTCAACCGGTTATTTCCTATTGAGCTAAGGGATGCTAAGATGATTGAGCTTATGAACCTTAAGAAAGGTTCCATGAGTGTGAGGGAGTATTCCCTCAAGTTCAACCAAATCTCCAAGTATGCTCCACAATTGGTTGTTGAGCCAAGATCAAGGATGAACAAATTTGTGTCGCGAGTGTCCAACTTGGTTAATGAGGAGTGTTGTACTGCCATGCTAGTAAGTGATATGGATTTCTCCCTCCTGAAATACGCCGAGAAAATAGAGGGAGAAAAGCTTAGAAAAAGAAGAGGTAAGTCAAAGAGGGCTCGTTTTGAAGGTGGTTTCCAAGGTTCCAAGGGTGGCCGGTTTCCTCAAGGCCACAAGTTCTAAGGCCAAGGGTCTTCTAATGCTCGTAATAAGAGATTTTCTAACGATAATCCATGATTCCAAGGTAGTAATTGAGGAATGATAAAGCCTAGATGTCTGAGGTGTGAAAAGAATCATAATGCTCCATGTTTGAGGAATTCTAATGCTTGCTTTGGTTGTGGTAAGATGGGTCACAAAGTTATTAATTGTCCTCAAGCTTAAAACAAAGGTAGAGATAGTCGTCTACAAGGCAAAGGTTCAAATGCAGGTCAAAGGGGAAGAGAACGTCAATAAGGGGGTGTACCAAGACAAAATAAATTCTATTCCTTTCAAGGGAGACCAGGGGTGAATGAGGTGCTCGATGTCGTCACTGGTATGTTAATGTTTTTTGATTTTACTATGTATGTGTTGATAGACATGGGTTCCACTTTTTCTTTTATTACACCTTTTATTGCCAAAAAGCTTCATGTTAGTCTCGAATTGTTGTGTGAATCTTATGAAGTATCTACCCCCATTGGTTAGCCCATTGTTGCTAAAAGAGTCTATAAATATTGTCTCGTACATTTAAATTACAATATAGATCATGAAGAAGTGAAACATTCCTAAACGCCTCATAGTCTCCCATTTTGAAACGATGCCAAAAATTGCCTGAAAATATGCCTAGAAAGTGCTCAGAATCATAATTTCCATATATCTCAAAAGTCCGTGCGTGATATCGAAAATCCGACTTCATATTTTTGATCAAGGAGCAAAATTGAGTTAGGAATAGTTCTAACCCCAATTTTAGAACTGCTTTTGTTACAAAGTCCAAGGCTTTTCGCTCTTGGGCCTAAGTCTTCCCATGCATAAAACATACCTATATGTAGCCATATTTCACCTTCATATCATGCAAGAAATTCCCCAATACTCTCTCAAATTCTTAGAAAAATATTTCACCAAATATTCAAGTGCCAAAACTCATTCCAGATCTTAAGGATTTCACTCATGATTAAACTCTCCATTTCCAATCTTCATCAAGGAATTCTCAAAAGCTAAGGTATCTCGGTTTCAAGCACTGGGTCCTTCCACCCATGGTGCCCAAGCTTCCTTTTTACATAAAACTCATGTTTCTAAGTTTCTTTACTTATAGATCTAACTTAATAAGAATTTGACTATGAACTCTGTTGAGGTTTCATAAAAGTGTGACTATTTAAGCATGTTTTGAGCTATGAATCTTTCATCTATCTTGAGATTCGATGAAGAGTTTTGATGTATATTTCTTGAGGGTACTACCAAGTGTTTGTGGGTGATTTTACATCGAATTTTCTAACATGATTCCACTCTTGAATTGCACAGTTTTATACTAGCATTATACACCCACTAAGTGCTTGATAAAATGTCCAGTTAATGCTTTTTGAGTTGTTGAAGGTCTAATGTATGTTATAAGAATTAAGCGATTTTACGATGATGAAAGGGATGTGTATATATATTGATCTCATTAATGGTATATGTAGTGTTAGAAGTTGATCAATTGCCTAGTTTAGGGGGTAGTCGGCCCGAACTACCATGTTAGTTGGGAAGTACCTCAATTGCCTCGCCCGGGAGGTAGTAGGCCTATGTAACTATGTTGAGGGGTTTGTACCTCAATTGTTTCGTTCGGGAGGTAGTTGGCCCGTGCAACTATGTTGTGGGTTTGTACCTCAATAGCCTCACTCAGGAGGTTATAGGCTCGTGCAACCATGTTGAGGGGTTTTCACATCAATCGCCTCGCCAAGGAGGTGATAGGCTTTGGTTACTAGTGTTGGTCTCTTCCTACACACGTAAAATGTTCTATGTAAGCATGTTTTACTACAAGCATGATTCATGCATGCTATATTTCTATATGCTCATTTATTGCCTAAATATGTATTTCGATTATGTTGCGTATCTCTTTTTACCTTGCATCCTACATACCTAGTACATTTAGACATACCAAAAGATACTTTATATGTACATGATGTTACCATGTATGGATCAGAGCTCCACTTGATCATCCTCCTTCTCCACGTGGCTAGTACATTTTCTCTCAAAGCAAGTTGGTGAGTCCTCAACTCCGATAACATACTTCTCTTGAATATGCTATGTATTGATTTATTTCTATGTTGGCTACTTATGACTATAAGGGTGAGGCCAGTTGCTTGTCTTGGCCCAAGCTAAGTTCCATGTTAAGAGGTGTTGTTGGACGAGTTATGTAATGATGCTATGAGTTTGACTCTCTTGATTTTTTATCATATGAAAGATGTCTTATAGCCCCGTTCATCCCTATTTACTATTCCTTGTCGTTATTTTATTGCTTTCATGACCAAGGATGTATAATGATATGTTAAAAGCTTGCTTGGGATCCCTTCGAGTTCCCGATGTACCGTGTCTTATCTAGATACTAAGCTTGGGTTGTGACAAACTTGGTATCATAGCACCAAGTTGTTAATGGTCCTAGGAATCTAACATAGCACGTTGATTAGAGTCGTAGTCATGGTTGTGTTGTGCACCATATCTATGAATAAGAGGCTTTGAGGTGTCTTAGGAAATGTTTCCTTTTTTTTTTACTCTTTGTCGTACTATAGGAGTCAAGTTAAGGTTTTCCCCCTATCAATTGTTTTTTGCTATGCTAGATCATGCCTAACACAAGAGGAAAGAGATCCCGCACATCTGAGGAACAACCGGCTCATGGAGAGCTCCAGGATTTTCTCACCTTGGTAGCTCAAGTTGTGGCTAACCAAGCCAACCAAGGGGCCCAAGCCCCTCATGCTCCTACTTCAGCATCTCGAGTGAGGGACTTTATGAGGATGAACTCATCGGAGTTCCATGTGTGTAAAGTGGATGAGGACCCTCAAGAATTTATTGATGACATAGACAAAGTGTTGGCTATCATGGATGTGAGGTTGGAGGTTAAGTCTAAGTTAGTCGCTTACCAACTCAAGTGGGTAGCTCAAATATGGTATGCTCAATGGAAAAAGGAGATTGGGAGCAACAATGTCGTTCTATAGGAGGAGTTTAAGGTGGTTTTCCTCAACCAGTTGTTTCCTCTTGAGCTTAGGGAAGCCAAAATAAGGTACTTCATAAATATGAAGCAAGGATCTATGAGTGGGAGAGAGTAGGCCCTCAAGATCAACTAACTCTCAAAATATGCTCCCCACGTCATTGCTAACCCAAGGTCTAGAATGAATAAGTTTGTGATGGGTATATTCGATTTGGTGAGTGAAGAATGTCATAGCGTGTTGGTAAGTAACATAGAATTTTCCTGCCTTATGCCTTTTGCCGAAGAATTTGACAGGAAGAAGGGGTAATGTAGCCAAGAGGGCCCGTTTTGATTGCAAGTTCCAAAGTCTCAAAGGTGGCCGATTTCTTCAAGGTGAACGGTATCCTCATGTTCCTAATAGAAAGTTTGTCAATGACTACCCAAGGGTCCAAGGTGATGGTGTTGTAGGGCCTAATGCTATGTGTACAAAATGTGGTAAGGGTCATGGTGGCCCCTGCTTGAGGCCTACTAATGCTTGTTATAGTTGTGGGGAAGTGGGTCACAAGATAATGGATTGCCCTCGTAACCGAAACAAGGGTAATGATGATCGTCCACAAGGCCGGGGTGCTAATGCGGTTCCTCTGGGAAGAGAAGGATGACAGGCACATTCGGTTTTATGCTCTTCAAGGGAGGCAAGGGGTATATGAGGTACCTGATGTCATCACCGGTATGTTAAAAGTTATTGATTTTGATGTGTATGAATTGATAGACCCGGGTGCCACTCTTTCTTTTGTTACTCCTCTTATTGCCAAAAAGTTTCATGTTGAACCCGAATTGTTATGTGAGTCTTATGAGGTGTCTACTCCTATTGGTCCATCTATTGTTGCTAGAACGGTCTACAGAAATTTTCCCATTTGCATTTTGCATAAACTATTGCTTTGTAATCTTGGTGAGTTGGATATGGTGGATTTTGATGTTATTCTTGGGATGGATTGGTTGTATGCATATTATGCCTCTATTGATTGTAGAAGCCGTAGTGTCAAGTTACAATTCCCAAATGAACCCATCCTTGAGTGGGAGAGTCATGATGTTGTGGTCAAGGATAGGTTCGTCTCTTCCATTAAAGCCTAAAAGTTGATTTCTAAAGGGTCTCTTTATCATCTTGTGAGGGCTAGGGATGTGGAGTCCAAAGTCCTATTATAAAGTCTATTCTAGTATTTGGTGAGTTTCTTGATGTATTTCCAAATGACCTTCCTGGTTATCCTCCCAAAAGGGAAATAGACTTTGGTATAGACCACCTTCCCAATACTCAACCCATTTCTATTCCCCCTTACCGTATTGCCCCAGTAGAGTTAAAGGATTTAAAGGAGAAATTGAGGGATTTTTGGAGAAGGGTTTTATTAGGCCTAGCAAATCACCATGGGGTGCACCGGTGTTGTTTGTGAAGTGCCCCGGTGTTGTTTGTGAAGAAGAAGGATGGGTCCCTTAAAATGTATATTGACTACCAATAACTTAAATAGGTTACTATCAAGAATAAGTATCCTCTCCCAAGGATTGGTAATTTGTTTGACTAACTTCAAGGGGCTAGTCACTTCTCTAAGACTGATCTTCAGTCCGGGTATCATCAAGTGAAGGTGAGAGAGCATGACATTCCTAAGATGGCCTTTCAGTCTAGGTATGGCCATTATGAGTTTGTTGTTATGTCTTTTTGGTTGACCAATACACTGGCTATGTTTATGGATCTTATGAATAGGGTCTTCGAACCCTACCTTGATTTTTTTGTGGTCTTCATTGATGATATTTTGATCTATTCTCATAGTGAGGAGGAGTATGTGGCTCATTTGAGGGTAGTACTACAATGATTGAGGGAAAAGAAGATGTATGCTAAGTATGAAAAATGTAATTTTTGTTGAAAGAGGTTGCCTTTTTAGTTCATGTGGCGTCGGGGAATGGTATTAAGATGGATCATAAGAAGACATATGTGATTAGAAATTGTCCTAGACCATTGACTCCATCAGGCATTTGAAGCTTCTTGGGCTTAGGGGATTAGTATCGGAGGTTAGTGAATGGGTTCTCTTCTATTGCTTCTCCTATGAATAATTTGAGACAAAAGAAAGCTAAATTTGTTTGGACCAATGAGTGTGAAAAGAGTTTCCAAACTTTAAAAGATAAGCTTGTGTCCAATCCTATTTTGTCTCTACCGGAAGGGTTGGAAGGGTTTTATGTGTATTGTGAGGCCTTCCAGATCGGTTTGGTTTGCATTTTGATGCAAAATGGTAAGGTGATAAACTATGCTTCTAGGCAACTCAAACTGCATGAAAAGAATTATCCTACTCATGATCAAGAATTGGCCGCCGTGGTATTTGCTTTGAAAACTTAGCGTCATTTTTTGTCTAGGATGCATGTTGAGGTGTTTACCGACCATAAAAGTCTCCAATATGTGTTCACTCAAAAAAATCTCAACTTGAGGCAATGAAGGTGGTTGGAGATTCTTAAGGATTATGACATAAGTGTGTATTATCATCCCCGTAAAGCTAATGTTGTGGCAGATGCTTTCAGGAAGGTTCATCGGTTGGCTAGATTCGGGGTTAGGTTAGAAGAGTTTGATAATGGTAGTATCATGGTTTTTGATGGTTCAAAAATCTTCCTTGGTTGATGAGGTCAAAGAAAAGAAAGATCTGGATTCCTCCTTTTTAGAATTGAAGTCCTTAGTGAGAGAGGGTAAGGTGGAGTTTTTCTCCTAAGGAGAAGATGGTGCCCTTGGGTACTAAGGGAGGTTGTCTGTGCCTAGTATTGATGGATTGAGAGAGAAGGTTCTTTTGAGGCTTATAACTCTTCTTATTCTATTCATCCCAGTTATAATATGATGTATAGAGATTTGAGGGATGTATTTTAGTGGGGAGGTATGAAGAAGGACATTTGTTAAATTTGTATCAGGTCGTCATAGTTGCTAACAAGTCAAAGCCGAACATCAAAGGCCGGGTGTACTAACCCAAGATATAGAGTTTCCTACATGGAAGTAGGATGAAATTAACATGGATTTTGTGGTTTGGTTGTCTAAGACTAGAAACGATTTTTATTCTATTTGGATTGTGGTTGATAGTGTAATGAAGTCGACACATTTCTTACTGGTCAAGACTACTTATAGGTCCAAAGACTATGCTAAATTGTACATTCATGAGTTGGTTAAATTACATGGGATGCCCTTTTCTATCATATCAGATCATGGTGCTCAATTCACTTCACACTTTTGGAGGTCCTTCCAAAGTGGTCTTGGTACCAAGGTTAAGCTTACTACGGCCATTCACCCCCAAACGAATTGCCAAGCCAAAAGAACTAACCAAACTCTTCAGGATATGCTTAGATCTTGTGTTTTGGAGTTTAAGGGTAGTTGGGATGATCATCTTCCATTGATTGAGTTTGCTTATAATAATATCTATCAGTCTAGCATTGGTATGACTCTTTTTGAGGCCCTCTAAGGTGGAAGTTGTAGATCACCGATTAGGTGGTTTGAAGTGGTAGAAATGGCTTTCTTGGGTCCAGATCTTGTTATGAAGGCTATGAGGTAGGTAAGGTGGATTAGGGGAAGGTTGTAAACAGCCCAAAGTCATCAAAAGTCCTTTACCAATGTGAGGAGATGGGAGCTTGAATTGAAATTTGGCGATTAGGTCTATTTGAAGGTGTCACTTATGAAGGGTGTGGTTCATTCTAGTAAGAAGGGTGAATTGAGTCTAAGATTTGTGCGTCCTTATAGGATGTTGAGGAAGATTGGTAAGGTGTCCCATGAGTTGGAGTTTCCTAGTGAAATGGACATGGTTCATCCGATCTTTTACGTATACATGTTGAGGAAATGTATGGGTGACCCGAGTGCTATTATTCCATTGAATGTTGTGGATGTTGTTGATAACAACTTGACTTCTGAAGAAGTTCCAGCAGAGATCTTGGACGGACAAGTGAAAAGAATGAGGAATAAGGATATGGCCTCCGTTAAGGTCCTCTGGAGGAATCAACAAGTCGTGAGTATTATACGGAAGGCCGAGGCGAAATCAACAAGTCGTGAGTATTATATGGAAGGCCGAGGTGAACATGCAAAAACGATATCCCTCTCTCTTCAATTATACATAAGCCTAAGGTACTAACTATAAGTCCTCTATATGATTTCATATCTCATGTATCATCCCTATATGTCAATTGCTTGCATTTGTGATTATGGCGACAAGTTCATTGTGATGTTAACACTTATGTTGAGATTTTTGAAAATAGTGTATAAGTGTATTGTTGCATTCTTTTTGAGGCTTATTTCTTCATGATAACACTTCTAATGTATACTTCTTTGATGTTGAGGGACGAATGTTACCAAGGGGTGATACTGAAACGACCCCAAAAAAGTGCCCAAAAAGGTGCCTCGGAAGTGCCCGAAATCATAATTTCCATATATCTCAAAATTCGCGCGTGATATCAAAAATCTGACTTCATATTCATGATCAGGGGGAAAAAGTTTAGTAGGAAATGGGTCTAAACTCAATTTTAGAGTAACCGTATCAAAATTTAAAAATCGTAAAATGCAATTTCCAGAGTGGTTTCCGTACCCAAAGCGCGCCTCTGAACATTTTTTTGACTATTTTTATTACTCGGTACAAGGCTTTTGGGTCTTGGGTCTAGGTCTTCCCATGCATATAAATACTTATACTTTGGCATATTTCACCTTCATATAATACAATGGCATTCCCCTATAATCTGACAAACACTTTGACAAATATTTCACATAAAATTCAAGAGACAAAACTCATTACGGATCTTAAGGATTTCATTCAAGCTTCAAGTCTCCATTTCCAATCTTCATCAAGGAATTCTCTAAAGCTAAAGTATGTGGATTTCAACCATTGTATCCTTTCACCCATGGTACCCAAGCTTCCTTTTTATATAAAACTCATGTTTCTAAGTTGTTTTACCTATGGATCTCACTTACTATGAATTTGACTATGAACAATGTTGGGGTGTCATAAAAGTGTGACTATTTAAGAATGTTCTGAGCTATGAATATTTGGTCTATCTTCAGACTTGATGAAGGGTTTTGATGTATATTGCTTGAGGGTACTACCAAGTGTTGGTTTGTGGTTTTACATCAAATTTACTTGCATGATTTCACTCTTGAATTGTATGGTTTCATAGTAACATCACACACGCACCAAGTATTTGATAAAATCTCCGGTTAATGCTTTTTGAGTTGTTGAAGGCCTAATGTCTGGTATATCAGTTAACTGACTTTATGATGTTGAAATGGATGTGTATATGTGTTGATTTCATGAATGGTATCTATAGTGTTAGAAGATGATTGATTGCGTCATTCGAGTGTAGTAAGCCTGAACTACCATGTTGGGGGTTTGTACCTCAATTACCTCACTTGGGGGGTAGTAGTCCCGTGCAACCATATTGGGGAGTTTGTACCTTAATTGCCTCGCTTGAGAGGTCGTAGGCCCATGCAACCATATTGAGGGGTTTGTATCTCAATCGCCTCTCCAAGGAGGTGGTATACCTTGGTTACTAATGATGGTCTCTTCCTACACACCTAAAATGTTCTATTTAAGAATCTTTTATTACAAGAATCATTGATGCATGTCATATTGCTACATGCTCATTTATTGCCAAAATATACATTTCAATTATGTTGCCTACCTCTTGTTGTGTTGCATCTTACATACTTAGTACATTCAAACCAACTAACGCATATCCTATGCCTACATGATACTACCATGTAGGGACCAGAGCTCCACCTGATCATCCTCCTCCTCCGCGTGGCTAGTACGATTTCTCTCAGAGCAAGTTGGTGAGTCTTTAACTCCGAGGACACACTTCTCTTGATTATGCTGTGTATTGACTCCTTTCTATGTTGGCTACTTATGACTATGAGTGTGAGCCGGATTGCATGTCTTAGCCCCCACTAAGTTCTATGTTTTGAGGTGTTGTTGGAAAAGTTATGTAATGATGCTATGAGTTTGATTCTCTTTGCCTCTCTTGATGTCTTATGATATGAAGATGTCACACAGCCCTGTTTATCCCATAGACCTAATCCTATGTCCTAGATGGGACACGGCAAATGGGGAACTCGGAGGGTTCTCAAACAAGCCTCTTAGCATATCAATCACACAACCTTAATTGCTGAAGCAAAAATAAGTATCAAAAGATATAATTAAAAAGGGAAATGCGACAAAGGGAAATGGGACAAAGGGAAATGGTACAAAGGGAATTTTTGATATTCATAAAAGCATAAAAGAGTCAAGCACATAGCATAAACATAACATAGTATCCAACATCACCTCTAACTTAGAATCGAGTGGGGGCCAAGAGACTTCCTGGGATCACCCTCAAAATAATAAGTGTTCGACATAAAGAAGTCTCAACATAGCAAGGGTAACTTAGATATTGTTCTCGAACTTGAGGACTTACAATGTGTTTCTCCGAAGTACCAAACTAGCCACGTAGAGATTGATCCGAAAGAACTTTGTTCCCTCCATGGTAATATCATGTAGGCATAGGGTATGCGTTAGTATGTTTGAATGTACTAAGTATGCGTAATACAATGTAACAAGGATATAGGTCATCATATTCGAAATGCATAATGTAAGCAATATATATAATCTCAATATGACATGTATGATCAATGCTTTTAATAAAACATGCTTGTAAATCATTCAACTCATATAATATACCATATATATGCATGAAGAGACTTTAATTGACATTAGTAAGGCCAAGCGAGCTATAACTTGGTATCGTGATTAATACCTCTCATCAGTAAAGAGGTGGTCTACTTGCCAAGGTAAACCATACTTAACCTTACAGGAACATGACCCATTCCATATGAAGCAACCCTCCTTATGGGAACATGACCTATTTCAGAAAGGATTTCATGATAAAGTGAACTAGATGGATCCATTAGTATAGCAAAGGTAATATATAATTCTATGATGGCACATAGGTTGAGGAAAAAGAGGAGTATGGACCCTTGACGATAGTCCACGCCGACATCCAATCCATCGGTGCTAAGTCTAATCCCATGGAATACTTGAAATAATCATAAGTTTAATAACTTGTAAGAAACATAAAACATGACATAAGTGGCTCTTAAAAATGCTTGACCCCTAATAGTGAGCTAACTTGAACACGAGAGTAGATAATAATCATAAACCCTTGCTTTAACATGAATGGCCCACAAGAGGTAAAAATATTGAAATACGGCTTAACTTGATACTGGTAAAATCATAGATACTTTTTGTTAGTTTAATACTTTGCTTGAAAGCCATTAATCATCATGAAGTCGCTTCACTTGTAAATCATGTAATAAATCATCAATAATTTGAGAAGACTTGTAATGTAATTTTATCAAACACATGGTGGATTCATGATTCTTACTCAAAACCGTGCAATTTAAGAGTGAATTAAGATGCATAAACTCAATGCAATTCAACCCACCAACATAGCAGTAAAACCCTCATGTAGAATACCTTGAAATCCATCACAAAACTCATAATAGTTCATAGTTTCATAGCTCAAAATATACATAATCTTAATAGACAAAATCAATTCATGGAATAAGCTTGAAGTAGACATCTGCATAATCAATCAATAATTGTTAAAACCCCAACATGATTTATATTCATAATTCATAATAAGAGATACCCATAGGTAATACAACTTGAAAACATGCAATATTCATTAAAACAAAATGTTGGGCATCACGGGTGAAAGGACCCATGGATGAAGACCCACATTCCTTAAACCATGAATTCCTTGAGGTAAACTTGAGGTAGATTTAGAGCTTAAAATGAGTCCTTGAGTTCCAATTGAACTTGAAATCCTTAGATTTTAATGGGAGGATTTATATTGTCTTAGAGAGGGTTTTGGTCAGGTATAGAGTTGAATAATGACTAAGTATGACAGATTTCACGTTTAAGTGAGCATGGGGCTATGACCCCAACACCCCCGGGCAAAATAAGAAAACCAATGAAAATATTAAACTAGTCTGTGCCCCAGGTGTCACTCGAACCAGACAAGGACTTCAAATTACAGAGTGGCATGCCCAGTCGCGTCGCGCCCTAGGCGCGAACAACCACTAAAAATCGTAAAATTAATGAAAATTATTTTTCACTAGGGGTCACCTAAAATCCAGTTATACCCATTAGCGACTCAATTTTGCCCTCTCATAAAGAATATGAAGTATAATTTTCACAATCACACATGAATTTTGAGATATATGAAAATTATGATTACTGGGCGTTCCGAAGAACACGAGAGGCATTTTAGAGAGTCCATAAACAAGCCTCGAAGTATCTATGTTAACATCATAGATTTAGAAGCATATTTAATAGTAAACACATAGTTTTAAGGGATGGAAAAGTGGGACTCACACTTGAAACGATCCCAAAAGTGCCCGAAAATGTGCCTCGAAAGTGATCAGATTCGTAATTTCCATATATCTCAAAATCTGTGCGTGATATAAAAAATCAAACTTCATATTCTTGTTCAGGGGGTCCAATTTAAGGGTAAAAGGGTCTAACCCCAATTTTTGACCAAATTTCAAAGTTTGACTAAATCAATGCTAAATCAGCATCTGGGTTGCGACACACCCCAGTGTATTTTTCTGTCCAGTTTTTCAGTTTTTTACAAGACTTTTATGCCTTGGGTTTCCATATGTGCAAATACCTATACTTAACCATTTTTCATCTTCACATCATTCAAAACATTTTCAAATATTCATTTAAACACTTAGAAAAATATAGTACTCCTAAACTCAAGTCTCAAAACCCTCTCCAGATCTAAGAATTTCCACTTATGCTTCAACTCTCCATCTCCAATCTTCATCAAGTTCATCTCCAAAGATAAGTTATGTGGGTTTCTTTTCAGCCATGAAACCTAAGCTTTTTATACTCAAAATTGCATAATTTAAAGTGGATTTATTCATAGGTCTTATTTATTATGATTTTCACTATACATTATGTTGGGTATTATGAAATTGTGACTGTTTTACTATGTTGGAAGTTATTAATCTAAGGTCTATTGTGAGAATTAATGAAGAGTTTTGGTGCATATTATTTGAGGGTGTTACCAAGTATCTAGTGATAGCTTTACACAAATTCTACTAGCATGATTTCACTCTTGTATTGTATGATTTTGCACTACCATTATACACCCTCCAAGTGTTTTGATAAAAAGTTCAATTATAGATTCTTGAGGAATTGAAGATCCAATACATGTACTATGAGTAGAATGATTATGATGATGAAATAATGATGAAATGATGATGAGATGATGATGAAATAATGATGAAATAATGATGAAAGTAATTTATGTATATGATGACTATATGATGATGAAAGGAATGCGTGAATATGATGATTATACTATGATGAGAAGAATGTATGGCTAAGATGACTACATGATGATAGGAGGAGTAGATATATATATATATATGATATATATATGATATATATGATATTACTTCTATATAGTGTTGGGGATGACCAAGCCTAGCTCGGAGGGTTATAGGCCCAGGTAAACTATCGAGGGGTTGGTACCTTGGTCGCCTAGCTCGGGAGTGGTGGGCCCAGGTAACCTTGTTGGGGGTTGGTACCTATAAACCTTGAGGAGGGTTTTGTACTCTGTCAACCTTGATGGGGGGTTTGTACTCTGTCAAACTTGGTGGGGGGTTTGTACTAAATCAACCTCATGGAGGGGTTCATACCTCATGATCCTGTCTACGTGAGTGGTAGGCCTTCGCTTGCAGTATAATGGTCACTCCTTACAAATATAAGCATGGTTTTACTTCATGCATTATTCATACACGTAATATTGTTAGCATGTTATTCACTGCTTATGATTATGCATTTTGCTTATGATGCACATCTATTGTTGCATTGTATCCTACATACTTAGTACATTCAAACGTACTAATACAAACACTATCCTACATGATATCACAAACGTAGGAACTGGAGCTCTCATGGATTCTCTTCATGGATTGACAGATTATTCAAGTTAGCTTATGGCGAGTCCTCAAGTCTGGGGACAATATCTAACTGCTCTCAAGCTTAAGTTTAGACTATGTCTTGTATGTTTTGATTACCTATTGTTATTATCATAACGGTGAGCTCGGTTGCTTGTATTGGCCCCTACTCTTATCTATGTAGTAGAGGTGTTGTTGGACAACGGAATGTTTCTCATAGGAGACATTCTAGGAGATGTTTCTCTTCATGTACATCTCCCTAACTGTTACATTATAGGATATCTCAAAATAGTCGAGATGGTGCTATGATGAATGTGGAGGTTTGTAATGCTCTATGGGTGTTATCCAAAGTGGTGACAAAATTGGGAACTCACCTCGATCAATAAGTATGTACCCCCGATACTTCAATTGGTAAAGGGATAAGTAGTGAGGCCAAGAGCACCATATTGAAGGAAAGTTCCAAAATCTCAAAGATAGAGGTAATGTTATGTGTCCAACATGTTGTAAGGTTCACAGGGGCCCATGTTTCAAGGGCACCAATGCTTGTCTCGATTGTGGCAAAATGGGATATAAGAGGAAGGATTGTCCTCATAGATGCACTAAGAGTAAAGGAGGTGATGGTGTTATGACTAACTCCAAGTGCAAAGGTTATGGGAAGTACTATGGTGGCCCATGCTTGAGGAAGACCAATGCTTGTTATGGATGTAGTAAGGTTGGTCACAAGCTAGTGGATTATCTTTCTGTTCGAAGGATGTATAAAGGTAGCTGACCTTTAGATTAAGCTGGTCATGTTGATCAAGTGGCTTATAAAGGGAATAAGGTGGCCAATGATGCTACCGGTATGTTGAAATTTCCTTTGGCTTTGATTTGTTTGCATTGATGGGCCGATGTACACTATTTACTTTATTATTCTTTTGGTTGCCAGTAGGGTTCATGTATGTCCCGAACTTTCTTTGGTGTGTAGCTCATCGGTGAGCCTATGTTGTTTGAGAGATCATAGGTGTTGCTCCATGTTCATATTGCATTAGGTCTTGCCTTGTGACTTGTTGGATTTGTTGTGGTGGACCTTGATGTTATACTTGAGGTGGATTAGTTGCATGTATGTTGTGTATTCCTTGATGTGGGGCCCGTAGGGTTAAGTATCGATTCTCTATTGAGTCTGTCTTTAAGTGGGGGGCTTGTAATATGGTTGCTAAGGGGTAAGTTCATTTCTTGTCTTAAGGTACAATTGATCTCTAAAGGTTTGACCCATGTCATTATTTCATAGGGTATTGTCTTGTGATTTTTGTTGAGCTTAGTTCGTTATATTGGAGGTCGAGAGGTTGTTCGGCTACTTGCATATTGTCTCCTTTGATTGTTCAACCTGTAAGACTATAATATGATGGTTAAGAATGGTCAATCTATTTGGTCAACTACAATGAGTTAGTCACCTCTCTAAGCTTGATCTATGGTTCAGGTTTTGTTCCCAAGTGATGATGAGGATAGGTAGTATCCCTAAGTGTCTTTTTGGATTAGGAGTGAGCCTTTCTAGTATTTTGGAGTTGTTTGGTTGGCTATGAACTGGTGATGACTATAAGTCTCATGAATAAGGTCTTTAATCCCTACCTTTTTATGTTTGTGGTGATCTCTAGTGATAGAGTATTGATTGATTTATTTAGAGCTTGTGAACCATTTGGGGGTAACGTTGCAAATTATGGGGTAGGAGAAGTGGTATGCTAAGTATGTGAAGTGTGAAATATGGGTAAAGGAGGTTACTTCCCTAGGTCATGCGGCATCGGAGGATGGTATTAAGATTGATCTTAAGGAGATGTACGTGAAGAGAAATTGTCCTAGACCTTTGACCCCCTTGGATAATAGGAGTTCCTTGGACTTAGTGGATTACCACCGGAGGTTTGTGAATGGGTTCTCTTCTATTGCTTCTCCCATGAATAATGAAACAACCCAAAAAGTGCCCAAAAATGTGCCTCAAAATGCCCAAAATTTTAAATTCCATATATTTTAAAATCCGTTTGTTATCTGGAAAATCCGACTTCAAATTTTTATTCAAGGGGTCCAAATTAGGTGAAAAAGCGTCTAACCCCGATTTAACAGCGAAAGATTAGCAATTACGAAATTCCAAAGTGCGATTTCTAGAGGGGTTTTCGCGTCCCCTTCGTGACGCGCCGCCGTATTATTTTGGACACTATATTTCATCTTTGGTCCAAGACTTTAAGTCTTGGGCCTAAAAGCTCCCATACATGTTTTTACCTATACATAGCCAAATTTCACCCTCATACTACCCTAAACATTTCCCAGTACTCACTCAAACACTTAGTCATATTTTTACTCCCCAAACTCAAGTCCCAAATTGTCAACCCAAGTTAAGGTTCTCATTCAAGGTTCTTCTTCAAGCTTCAAGTCTCTATTTCTATTCTTCACCAAGTTCATCTCTAAGCTAAGGTATGTGCGTTTCTTTCATGGGTTCCTTTCGTCTATGATACCGAAGCCTCCTTTTTACTCAAATTACATGATTTAAAGTTTATTTATAAATGAGTCTTGCTTATTATGAAATTCATTGCACACTATGTTAAAGCTATGTAAAGTTATGACTGTTTTGCCATGTTTTGAGCTATAAATCTTGGATCTATTGTAAGATTTAATGAGGGGATATGATGTATATGTTTTGAGGGTGTTTCATGTTGTTGACTGATGGTTTGATAATGGATTTTCTTGCATGATTTCATATCTAAATTGCATGGTTTTATACTACCATTTCACACTCTCTAAGTGTTTGAT
The DNA here is from genome assembly GCA_011800125.2 of Solanum clarkiae. Taxonomy (NCBI): domain Eukaryota; kingdom Viridiplantae; phylum Streptophyta; class Magnoliopsida; order Solanales; family Solanaceae; genus Solanum; species Solanum clarkiae. The sequence goes on from JAABOM020059960.1 coordinate 51,194, forward strand.
AAATTGTCCGGATGTGGTTTCTTGAGGAGTTAATGGTCCAAATCATGAGATATGATATTAATGACAATATGATGATGAAATGAGCTCATGTAAATGATAAATTCTTTATAAAGTGTTGCATTAGACCATGCCCAATTCGAGGGGACTAAGAACCCGGATAACCTAGATGGGGGTTCGTACTCATCAACCTAGTGAAGGGTTTGTACTTCTCCACCTGGTGATGGGGCGACATTATCACTAACCTGGATAGGGATTGGTATCATCAACCTAGGGAAGGTTTTGCACTTCTCCGCCATGGTAATGGGGCAGCATTATCACCAACCTAGATGAGGGTTAGTACTCATCAACCTAACTAATGGGGCGGAATCATCACTAACATAACAAAGGGTTGTACATTTGGAAATCTAGCTTGGTCTCTTCTACACATATGATATCCTATATGATCATGAGTACTTAAGCATGTTTTACTTATGCATTGATCACGCATGCCGTATTGTTATATTATGCCTATTGTCTATTGATATGCATCTTGATTATGATGCTTAATTCTTATTTATATTGCATCCTACATACTTAGTACATTCAAACGTACTAACGCGTACTCTATGCCTACATGATGTCACAATGTAGGAACCGGTGCCCAAGTTGATCATCCTCCTCGACGTGGTTAGTTCGGTTCTATTCAAGCTAGCTAGTGAGTGCTCCACTTCGGGGACCTAGTTTATGCTTCTTCTATTGTGTATTGAGATAGTCTTCTATATTGTTTATTTTTACTATGAGGGTGAGCTCGGTTACTTTGTCTTGAACCCCGCTCTTATCTATGTATTACAGGTATTTGTTGGACATGTTATGCATCTATGGTATGAGATTGACTCTTGTCTTTTGACTATGATATTGTGCAAGCTTTCCCCTCAGCCCCGATTTCCCCATTCTCTTAACTTGGATGCTTGATTTATTGCTTCTATGACCAAGGATGTGTAATAATGCTTTATGAGGCTTGCTTGGGTTCCCTTCGAGTTCCTCTTGCATGGCATCACGTTTAGGCCCTAGGGTTTGGTCGTGATAAAGTTGGTATCAGAGCACTAGGTTGATAGATCCTCGGAGTCCAACACACCATGTCTATTAGAGTCCTATTCATGGTTATGAAGTGTGCCATGACTATGAATAGGAGGCTTTGAGATGTTTTAGGAAATGTTTCCCTTCTTCATGTTATATGTCGTGCTATAGAGTTGTAGTGAGTTTTTTCCCCTAACGATTGTTCTTTGCTATGCTAGATCATGCAAAACACTAGAGAAAGATGGACCCAAATTCCCAAGGAGCAACCTACGAATGGTGAGCTCCGGGATGCTCTTACTATTCTTGCCCAAGTGGTGGCCAACCAAGCTAATCAAGGGGCCCAAGCCCCACATGCTACTAGCTGTGGATCTAAGGTAATAGACTTCAGGAGGATGAATCCTCTGATTTTCTATAGGTCAAAGGTGGACAAAGATCCATAAGAGCTCATTCATGAGGTCTACAATATCTTTAGTATTAGGGGTGTTGGGCCAAATGAAAAGGCGGAGTTGGCAATATACCAACTTAAATGGGTATCTAAAATATGGTATGCAAAAATTGAAGGGTAAAAATGGGTTTGGTGTTATGGTGCTTTGGGAGGAGTTCAAATTGGCCTTCCTTAGTCGGGTTTTCCCTCTTGAGCTTAGGGAAGCCAAGTTGGTTGAGTTTATCAACTTGAAATAAGGTGCTATGAGTCTAAGGGAGTATGCCATCAAGTTTAATCAACTTTCAAAGTATGTTCCTCATTTAGTGGCCGGTCGTAGATCTAGGATGAATAAATTTGTAATGGGGGTCTCCGACTTGCTAAGTTAAGAATGTCGGTCCGCCATGCTAATTAGTGATATAGACTTATTTTAGTTGATGACCTATGCAGTGCAAATGAAGGGGGAGAAATTAAGGAAAAGAAGGGTGCGTGAGGCCAAGAGGGCCCATCTTGGAGGTAAGTTCCAAAGGTGTGGTCGGTTCCATCAAGGCCAAGTGTCTCACCATGCTACTACTAGGGGGTTTGCCAATGACCTCCCTAGGCCTGTAGGTGTTGGCAATGTGGCTCCCATTGATGTGTGTCCTACATGTGGAAAGGGTTATAAAGGCCCATGTTTGAAAGATTCTAATGCATGCTTTGGTTGTAGAGATCTTGGGCACAAGAAGGTAGACTGTCCAAGAAACCATGGAAAGGTCCGGGATGCTAATGCGGTTCCATTAGGGAGAGGTGGTGCCTCAAGGCACAATTGATTTTATTCTCTGCATGGGAGGCAAGGGGTTAGTGAGGTTCCCGATGTTGTTATCGATATCTTGAAAATCTTTGACCTTGATGTGTATACTTTGATTGATCCGGATGCCACTCTTTCCTTACTCCTTTTGTTGCTAAAAGTTTCCATGTTTCTCCCAGGTTGTTAAATGAGTCTTATGAAGTGTCTACTCCTATTGTTGCTTCTATTGTTGCTAGTAAAGTTTATAGGAGTTGTCCTAGTTGCATTTTCATAGGTTGTTGCCTATGATCTGATTGAACTAGACATGATAGATTTCGATGTCATACTTGGGATGGATTGGTTGCATGCCTACTGTGATTTTATTGATTGTAGAACCTGTTGGGTCAAGTTTTAACTTCCTAATGAACCCACCCTTAAATGGTAAAGTCAAGATGTAGTGGTCAAGGGTAGATTTATTTCCTGCATTAAAGGCCATAGGTTGATCTATACGGGGTGTCTTTACTATCTTGAGAGGGTTAAAGATGTGGAGTCCAAAGTCCCTTCCATTGAGTCGGTTCCCATTGTAAACGAATTTCTTGATGTCTTCCCAAATGATCTTCCCAGTATCCCTCCCAAAAGGGAGATAGATTTATGTATAGATCTCCTTCCTGATACTCAACCTATCTCCATTCCCTCTTACCATATGGCCCTAGCAGAGTTGAAGGAGTTAAAAGAGCAATTGAATGATTTGTTGGAAAAGGGACTTATTAGGTCTAGTCAATCACCTTGGGATGCTCCAGTGTTTTTTGTGAAAAAAAAGGATGGGCAAAATAGAGGTTTTCTCCTTAGGGAGAGGGGGGGCTCTTAGGTACCAAGGTAGGTTGTGTATGCGCTATGTTGATGGTTTGACAGAGAAAATCCTTGATGGGGCCCATAATTCTTCCTATTCTATCCACCTCGGTTCTACCAAAATGTATAGAGGCTTGAGAGATATGTAATGGTGGGGAGGCATGAAGAGGGACATTGCTAAATTCATTTTCTGTTGCAATAGTTGTCAACAAGTCAAAGAGGATCATCAAAGGTCGGGTGGACTAGCCCAAGATTTGGAGATTCTTACTTGGAAATGGGAGGTGATTAATATGGATTTTGTGGTTCGTTTCCCAAAGAATAGAAAAGGTTTTGATTCCATTTGGGTGATGGTTGATAGGATGACAAAATTGGCTCACTTTCTACTAGCTAAGACCACATATGGGGCTTAAGAGTATGCAAGGTTGTACATCCATGAGTTAGCGAGGTTACATGGCGTTTCTTTATCCATCATATTAGATCTTCGTGCGCAATTCACTTTACACTTTTGGGGGTCCTTTCAAAGGGGTCTTGGTAAAAAAGTTCACCTTAGTATGACCTCCCAACCTAAAACAGATAGCATGCCAAAAGAACCATTCAAACCCTTGAAGATATGCTTAGGGCTTGTGTATTGGAGTTGAGGGGTAGTTGGGATGACCATCTTCCTTTGGTTGAGTTTGCCTAGAACAATAGCTATCACTCTAGCTTCGGTATGGCTCCTTTTGAGGCTCTTTATGGGAGGCTATGTTGATCACCGGTTGGTTGGTTTGAAGTTGGAGGGGTGGCTTTATTGGGACCAAATCTGGTGTTGGAGGCTCTTGAGAAGGTTAGGATGATTATGGAAAGGTTGAAGACTGACAAAAGTTGTCAAAAATCTTATGCCGATATGAGAAGGAGAGACCTTGAATTCAAAGTGGGTGATTGGGTTTACTTGAAGGTTTCTCGAACGAAAGGTGTAGTATGCTTTAGTTAAAAGAGGAAGTTGAGTCCAAGGTATGTTGGTTCTTATGAGGTGACAAAGATGGTTGACAAGGTAGCCTATGAATTGAAGTTGCCTAGTGGAATGAATTTGGTTCACCCGGTGTTCCATGTCTCTATGTTGAGGAAATGTGCTGGTGATCCTAGTGCTATTGTGCCTCTTAGTGTTGTGGGTGTTGTTAAGGATAACTTGACTTATGAGGACGTTCCGATTCAGATCCTAGATAGGCAAGTGAAGAGGTTGAGGAACAAATAGGTGGATCTTTCCTTCTGGGGAACCAACAAATTGAAAGTTCTACTTGGGAGGTTGAAGTGGACATGAAGAAGTGGTATCCTTATCTTTTACACAACACTCAAGCCTAAGGTACTAATTCTAAGTCCCTTATGTGATTCAAGTCTTATGTTTCAGCACCTATGTCATCCATATGCATTCATATTTAAGTTGGCAAGTTACGATGATTTTAGACTTATGTTGAGATTTTGAAAATGATGTTTTAATTTTTGTTGGGATGGTTATTTATGATCATTCTTGTCTTGTACTTCTCCTTTACATTAGGGAAAAAATGTTCCCAAGGGGGAGATATTGAAACGACCCCAAAAAGTGCCCTAAAACACGCCTAGGAATGCCTGAAATTTTAAATTGCATATATCTCAAAATTCATTTGTTATTTCAAAAATCCGACTTTGAATTCTTGTTCAGGAGGTCCAAATTATGTGAAAAGGGATCTAACCCCTAATTTAAGAGCAAAAGATTAGCGATTACGAAATTCCAAAATGCGATTTCCAGAGGGGTTTTCGCGTCCTCTTTGCGATGCACCCCTGTATTATTTTGGACACTGTTTTTCATCTTTCCTCCAAGACTTTAAGTCTTGGCCCTAAAAGCTCCCATACGTGTTTTTACCTATACATAGCCAAATTTCGCCCTCATACTACCCTAAACATTTTTCAATACTCACTCAAACACTTAGTCATATTTTCACTCCACAAACTCAAGTCCCAAACCCTCATCTCAAGTTAAGGTTCTCCTTCAAGGTTCTTCTTCAAGGTTCAAGTCTCCATCTCCAATCTTCTGCAAGTTCATCTCTAAGCTAAGGTATGTGGGTTTCTTTCATGGGTTCCTTTCATCTACAATACCCAAACTCCCTTTTACTCAAATTGAAGGATATAAAGTTGATTTATAAATGGATCCTGCTTATTATGAAATTCACTGCAAACTATGTCAAAACTATGTAAAGTTTTGACTATTTTGCTATGTTTTGAGCAATAAATCATGGATCTATTGTAAGATCTGATAAGACGCTTTGATGCATATTTCTTGAGGGTGTTGTAAGATGTTGATTGATGGTTTTATAATGGATTTTATTGCATGATTTTACCTCTAAATTGCATGGTTTTATACTACCATTTCATACCATATAACTGTTTGATAATATGTTCGGATGTGGTTTCTTGAGTAGTTAAAGGTCCAAAGCATGAAATATGATATGAATGACCATATGATGATGAAATGATCTTATGTACATGATAAATTCTATATAAAGTCTTGCATTAGACCGTAAGCCCAATTCGCGGGGACTAAGAACATGATAACCTTGATGGGGGTTTGTACTCATTAACCTAGTGAAGGACTTGTATTTCTCCACCTGGTGATGGGGCGGCATCAGTACTAACCATAATGGGGGTTTGTACTCATCAACCTAAGAAAGAGTTTATAATTTTCTACATGGTGATGGGGCGGCATTATCACCAACCTAGATGATGGTTATTACTCATCCACCTAAGTGATGGGGAAACATTATCACTGACCTACCAAAGGGTTGTACATTTGGAAATCTAGCTTGGTCTCTTCTACACATATGATATCCTATATGAGCATGAGTACTTAAGCATGTTTTACTTATGCTTTGATCACACATGCCATATTGTTATATTATGCCTATTGTCTATTGATATGCATTTTGATTATGATGCTTAATTATTGTTTGCATTGCATCCTACATACTTAGTACATTCAAATGTACTAATGCATACTAAATGCCTACGTGATGTCACCATGTAGGAATCGGTTCCCAAGTTGATCATCCTCCTCCACGTGGCTAGTTCGGTGCTATTCAACCAAGTTGGTGAGTCCTCCACTTCAGGGACCTAGTTTATGATTCTTCTATTATGTATTGAGACATTCTTCTTTATTGTCTATTTTGACCATAATGGTGAGCCCGGTTACTTTGTTTTGGCCCCCGCTCTTATCTATGTATCAGAGGTATTTGTTGGACATGTTATGTATCTATGGTATGAGTTTGACTCTTGTCTTTTGACTATGATATTGTGAAAGATTTCCCCTTCGTCTTGGTTTCCCTATTCTCTTATCTTTGATTCTTGATTTGTCATTTCCATGACCAACAATGTGTTATGATGTTTTATGAGGCTTGCTTGCGGTCCGTTCGGGTTCTCCTTGCGCCGTGTCACGTCTAGGCCCTAGGCTGTGGTCGTGACAACTACATTGGTCCAAAAGAAGGATAAGTTTGTTTTTGGTCCTATCTTGTCTCTAACGATAGGGTTAGAAGTTTTTGTTGTGTATTGTGATGTCGCCCAAATTTGTTTGTGTTGTGTATTGATGCAAGATGGTTAGATGGAAGTCTATGTTTTTACATAATTTGAGATGCGTGAGAAAGATTACCTTGAGTGGTCCGCCGGGGCTTTTGCTTTGAGAATTTGACGTCATTGGTTGAATAGGGTGCATGTTTGTGTGGTTACCATTCTCTAGGGTATCCACTATGTGCTCACTTAAAGGGAACTTAGCTTGAGATGAGGAGATGGTTAGAACTTCGTAGGGATTGTGATTTGAGTGTGTATTTTGGTCCTGATAAGGCTAATGTTGTGGTTGATGCCTTAAGTGGGGTTCCTATGGGTAGCCTAGCATATGTGGATGATGGTGACTAAGAGGTGATTAGAGGGGTCCATCGGTTGGCTAGGTTGGGGGTTAGGTTAGAGGAAGTTGAGCATAGAGGTGTAGTATTCCTGACAGTTCTAAATCTTCTTTGGTGGAAGAGGCCTAGTTTAAGAAAGGCCTTGATTCCACTTTATTAGAGTTGGAAGTTTTGGGTTAAAGGATGATAGAGTAGAGCTTGTCTTCCAAGGGGGAGATGGTGCTCTTGGGTACCAAGGTAGGTTGTGTGTACCTTGTGTTAATGGCTTGATAGAAAAGATCCTTGATAAGGCCCATAAGTCATCTTATTCTATCCACCCCAGTTCCACCAAGATGTATAAAGACTTGAGGGATGTGTATTTATTCAAGGCATGAAGAGGAACATTGTTAAATTTGTTTTTGGTTGTCATAGTTATCAACAAGTTAAAGTCGTATATCAAAGGTCGGGTGGCCTAACCCAAGACATAGAGTTCCCTACTTGGAAGTAAGAGGAAATTGACATGGACCTTGTGGTTGGATTACCCAAGAGAAGGAAGGGTTTTGATTCTATTTGGGGGTGGTTAATAGGATGATGATATTGACTCACTTTCTACCGGTTCAAACCACTTATGGTGCTGAAGAGTATGCTAAATTGTACATTCATAAGATGGTGAAATTACTCAAGGATATTCTTAGGGCTTGTGTATTGGAGCTTAAGGGTAGTTTTGATGGTCATCTTCCATTGATTGAGTTTGCCTATAGCAATAGCTATCACTCTAGCATTGGTATAGCTCTTTTCGAGGCTCTCTACACGATGGACATTGTATGTCCCCAGTTGGGTGGTTTAAAGCAGAAGGAATAGTTTTGTTGGGTCCAAATCTGATTATGAAAGGCATAGAGAAGGTAAGGTTGATTATGGAAAGGTTAGAGACAGTCCAAGTCATCAAAAGTCTTATGTCGAAGTGAGGAGAAGAGAGCTTGAGTTCAAAGTTAGTGATTGGGGCTAATTGAAGATTTCGCTCATGAAAGGTTTGGTTTGCCCAGGTGAAGAGGGAATTGGATTTATGGTTTCTGAGTCTTCATAGGGTGTCGAGGAAGGTTAGTGAGGCTGCATAAGAATGGGAATTGCTTTTGGGAAAGGATATGGTTCGGTTCTTTATGGTACTATGATTGAGGAGGTGCATTGGTGATTCAAGCGTTATAGGAATCTTGAGGTTATGGATGATGTGGAGGACGAGTTGACTTATGAGAAGGTCCGATGGAAAGTAGGGTGTCTATGAGTAAAGGATGATTTGTAAGGGTGTAGTGTTCGTCGAAGCCCATTGGAAGAATCACCAACTCGGAAGTGCCTCTAAGGGAGCCAGAACGGGCGTGGTGGAGCAATATGCTTACGTATTTCGTTCTATTCTAGCTTATGATAACACGTCAAGCCTTTTATAATTCCAAGTCTTATGTTTCAACCCCTATGTCATTGCATGCATTCATGTTTATATTGACAAAGTTCATGGTGATTTTAACAATCATGTTGAGAATTTGAAAATGGGTTTGAATGTATTGTTGCATTCTTGTGGAGTTGCTTCGTTCATGATTACCCTTCTCATATACGTTTCTTTGACATTCGGGGACGAATGTTTCCAAGGAGGAGATATTGAAATGACCCCAAAAGTGTCCAAAAATGTGCCTCGGAAGAGACTGGAATCGTAACTTCTATATATCTCAAAATTTGTGCATGATATCAAAAATATGACTTCATATTCTTGTTTGGGGGTCAAATTTAACGGGAGAAAGAGTCTAACCCTGATTTTTGAGCAACCGTAGAAAATTTTGAAATTTGAAAGTTTGATGAAATCAGTGTTAAATCCACGTCTAGGGCACGACACGCCCCAGTGTATTTTGATGTCCATTTTTTTAGTTCGGTTCAAGACTTTTTAGTCTTTGGCCTAAGCCTTCCAACACATGAAAATACCTATACTTAACAATTTTCATCCTCATATCATTTAAAACATTCCCTAATATTCATTCAAACACTTAGTCAAATGTTTTATTCCTAAGCTCAAGTCTCAAAATCCTCTACGGATCTAAGGATTTCCTCTTCGGGTCTCCATATCTAATCTTCATCAAGTTCATCTCTAAAGCTAAGTTATGTGGGTTTCTTTCATGGGTTTCTTTCACCCATGATACCCAAGCTCTTTCTACTCAAAACTTCATGATTTAAAGGTTATTTATTCATGGGCCTTATTTATTATGAAATTCACTTCACACTATGTTGGAGTTCATAAAATTATGACTGTTACACTATGTTTGTAGCTATGAATCTAAGGTTTATTGTGAGAATTGATAAAGCATTTTGGTGTGTATTGTTTGAGGGTGTTACTAAGAGTCTATTGATGGCTTTACACTAATTTTTCTGGAATGATTTCACTCTTGAATTGCATGGTTTTACACTAGTATTACACACCCTCTAAGTGTTTGATAAAATGTCCGGTTATGGATTCTTGAGGAATTGAAGGTCCAATGCATGTGTTATGTGTTAAATGACTATATGATGATGAAATAATCACAGGATGATGATGAGATGATGAGATGATGATGAAATGATTATGAAAGTAATGTGTGTATATGATGACTATATGATGATGAAAGGAATGTGTGAATTTTATGATTATACGATGATGAGAAGAAGGTATGGCTAAGATGACTATATGATGATAAGAGGAGTGTGTGTGTGTATATATATATAGATGATATTATCTCTATATGGTATTGGGGATGACCAAGCCTAGCTCAGGGGGTTGTATGCCCGAGTAACCTATCGTGGTATCGGTACCATGGTCGCCCAGCTCGGGGAGTGTTAGGCCCGGGTAACCTTGTCAGGGGTTAGTACCTATCAACCTTGATGGGGATTTGTACTCTCTCAGCCTTGATAGGGGGTTTTTACTTCATCAACCTTGGTAGGGGGTTTGTACTCCATCAACCTCATGAAGAGGTTCATCCCTCATGCGCCTATCCAAGGTAGTGATAGGTCTTAACTTGCACTATAATGGTCACTCCTTACACTCGTAGTACATTCTATATTAGCATGGTTCTACTTCAAGCATCATTTATACACATCATATCGTTAGTATGTTATTCACTGCTTATGATTATGCACTTTGGTTATGATGCCTATCTGTTATTGCATTGCATCCTACATACTTAGTACATTCAAACGTACGAACGCATATTCTATGCATACATGATATCACCATGTAGGAAGCTGAGTTCCTATTGATTCTCCGTGTGGCTTTATGGATTCTTCATGTTAGTTTATGGTGAGTCCTCAAGTCCGAGGACAATATCTATCTTCTCTAAAGCGTTTGGATTACCTATTGTTATTACCACCAGGGTGATCCCGGTTGCTTGTTTTGTCCCCCCCTCTTATCTATGTAGTAGAAGTGTTGTTGGACACGATATGTATCTATGTTATGGGCATTGACTCTCTTGTTTCTTGATGTTTATGATATGGAAGTCCACCCTTAGTCCCATTTTCCCTGTTTATGCTTATCTCTTATTGTCATTTTACTTACTTCCACGACCAAGGATGTGTAATGATATGCTATGAGGCTTGTTTGGGGGTTCCTTCGAGTTCCCCATGTGCTATTCATGTCTATGCCCTAGTCTTAGATGGTTAAAACACTATGGCAATGTTATAGGGAAAAGGAGAAGCATGGAATCATATAGTATATTAGCACATAAGGACAAAGGTGCAGGTAAGTATGACTCACTCTATTGGGACAATATGGGACTTAGGATCTTTCACATCGTAACATAAAATCACACCATAATGCTTGTAGTTGATCCATATAATGATATTCAATAGATAGTCATAACCATAAACATGATCTCCGAATACAACACTTGGGAAATAAACGTAAAGGAATATACAAGATGTCCAACAATGCCTCTAGTCATAAGATAGGACAAGGGCCAAGACATGTCTTTGCTCACCCTAAATGTAAATAACATAAACAAAAGCACCATAGGTGTAGGAATGGTGGTTTGTCCTTTAGAAGATAGGAATCACCACAACAATCTCAAGATCCAAGCTAATCGTCATAAGGTGGATGAAGGTAGTCCTCGGGCCCTATATGGTTAGATCATGTAGGTAAAAGTAAGTGTTAGTACATTTGAATATATTAAGTATGTGGCCATCTTATGCATATGACTTATTAAACCTACATTCAGTGTTAGATAACAAGGGAACGTAATATTGAAAGAGATATATAACAAGAGAAATAATATTTAATATGCCAAAAAATCAATGATGCATGAAATGCAATAATCACCATATATAGTTGGGATAGACTATAACCGACAAATCAAACTTATTCGAGCTCTTACATGAATTAGTCTGATGAATACCTCCCATTGGTAGGAGAAGATTACTTTCTAAGGGTAACCTACATAACACCTTGTGATCACATCTTTCCAATGTGATGGATACATTTCCTATGATAACATAATTTTAGAAGGATTTTCATATCAAAACATATCAATCATATCAAAATGTAACCATTCCTTACAAACCATTCTTTTTGGTAATGGCTTTCATTCCTATGTTGGTACATAGTTCAAGGAAAAAGAGAGGGCCCTTTGGGATAGCCCTAACATATCCAATCCATCGGTGCTAAGTCTAATCATCCCACGAGAATACTTGTACATATACATGCTTTAAAAAGAGGTAATAGTCATTTCAAATCATTTCAATGCACATTTAGGCTTAAAGGCCCACCACTTTTCAGAATCATTCATACTTGAGCTAGAAAGCCAAATCATAGTTTAATATCACGCTTCTTATGCATAGGAATAGCTCATTCACATAACATTATCGTGCAAGCACCAAAATGCTCAAAGAACCATAACAGTAGACATTTATGTGGTCACATTCTTGTCATAACCACAATCTTATCAAAATCATACACATAAATATTGTTGGGCTTAACCCACTTAATAAATTTTATAAATTTGAATGCTCATAAATGCATATGCTATGAATGATGTGAGAATAGCATGGGTCGTAGAGATTGAATCTAAAACCAATAATATAATATAAAAATCAAGTAAATCCATAAGTAAAATCCACATTCAAATCATAATATTGATTAACCATGCTTAGATCAAGCTTTAAAGGAAAAATACATGTTGAAATGTTCATAAGAATCAAGTAGTTCAAAATATTAGGGATGAAATCAACTTAAAATCACAAAATAAGAGTAGCCCATAGTCTAATTGAATTTAATAAATAATAATCTTCAAAACCCATATTTTATGTGAGCAAAATTCCATGAAAATCAATTGAAAAGAGTGTAGATCTTATGTGTTGTTAAAATACAATACTTATGATACTTAATACTTAGGATTTTATATGTTCTCAATGTGATACTTGTTGATTTTTTATGTTTTTATATTTAGATTTGCAGGATTACAGGTTGGCTATGATATGGGAAAAAATTGCAGAAGTTGCTAGTTTTTGATGATTTATGAGACCCTCTTCGGATCGTAGAGCATTCTACAAGTTGTAGAGGATGTCTCGTTACAAATTCAAATGAGAGAAGATTTTTGAAGATCAGCTCAATGAGGCATGCATACGAGTCATAGAGCATTCTACAAATCGTATTGATAAGTTTCGTGAAGATTTCTAATAAGGGACAATTTGATGATGTTGAAGCCTGCGAGCATGTAGTATGAGTCATAGATCAGTTCACGGGTCATAAAGTTATGTCATAGAAGAGAAGTCCGAAATTTCAGTAGCTGATTATGAGACACCAACTACGAGTCGTAAAGAGCTTTCGTGGAGTTTGTCGACCAGTTTTTCTAACTTACTAGGATATAATCGTAATTACTACAAATAGTAATTTTAGGTTATTTTTCAGGAGAGGACGTAATTATTCAGAGTTTTTAGGACTTGCACTTGGACAACTCAATACATGGGAGAGAAGATTGTAAGAAAACAATTGTAGGTAAATTTGATCTTTAATCTTGCGATTCTCATCATTCTTAGATTTGCTTGATTTTAATTCAAGTGTATAAGTGCTTAATTATGCTTCCTTTAATTCATAATTTCTTCATTTACACATAACATGATTCGCTAAATCCACAACTAAGGTTGTGGGAATCATAAAGAACTAACAAAGTAAACCAAGATAATTTACAATTCTTGGATTAGATATATACATGTATTAGTCAATTCTCTTTGTTTTGCATGTTTTCTAGTGGTGACCAACATTAGAACTCGCCTAGTGTTACTGACTGGACCAAGGTAGTAATGAATAATAAAAGAGATTGATTAATAGGATTCGATTGATGTGTTCTCATCTAATTAACCAAATTGGACCAAGGAGAGGTTATACTGGGACTTATAGGTAGTGGTTAGTATTACACACTACCGAGATGGGTCAAGTCGCATAGTGTAATTCGCCTCTCACCTTTGACCAATGTGCTTGGTAAACATAGGGAATCATAGGGAACACATTACCATCCTGCATGCTATACACTAGATAGTAATTAGGCTTTTCAGTGATGCTAAGTTAGGGAATCATGGGGAACACAATGCCCTAGTTGCTCTCTAGTATTGGTTGTCTCTTGTGATAGTTAGTTTTGTTTATTTTCTTATTGAATATTGCAACCCCCCCTCGATTTCTGGGAATTGAGTTGGTTAACTACTTGGATTGCTTTGTGGTGAATTTGTCTTGAGTCAACGTATTCTCTGTGAGTTCGACCCAAACATTGGTTAGGTTTTATATCTTGACAATGACCGCTTTATCCTCTAAAAAGGAGGTGTAACTTGGGTGACTTCAAGATTTTGGCACCATTGCCAGGGAATACGACTAGACTTATTTAGATTCATTAAGTAATTTGAGTGTTAATCCTTAGTTCCGTTTATTTTACTTTTGTTTTGAGTTTTGTTTCTTTGCACGGTGTACCAGTAGTGTATGCCCAACATTTGGAGTCAAGGAAATCCCTTAACTCCACTTGATCCAGAGATCCACCGAACTATAAGAAAAATTGGCCAAGAAAATGCCAATATTGCGGCCAATGCAACCTTTAACTAGGATAATAATGGTGATGATTAGAAGGAGAACCCACCTCCTTTGGAGGATATTCCACAACCTCAGGAGTTCAACGTCAATGCTTACTAGTGGAATCAATACAGGTTGAATCACATGGTTATGGACTTGACGGAGCCATTGTGTATACTGGAAAACACAAAGTTCACAGTCTCTAGTGGGTTACTTCTGATACCGTAGAATTGTGGGCCATTTATGGGCTTACCATCAGAGGATCCACAAAGCCACTTGAACAATGTGGCATTTGTTTGTGCGAGTATGATGGAGATACAAAATATGTCTATGGATTCTATGAGACTTCATGTCTTCCAATTTTCTCTCTCAGGTAATGTTGCAGTATGGCTATATGAGCTACCGTAGAGTTGAATCACTAGTTGGGTAGATTTTTAAAAGGTCTTTTTGGAGAGGTACTTTCCTAGATCGAAGAAGCTCAAGTTGTAGGACCAGATCAAAAACTTTGAGCAACTTCCCAGTGATTCGATAAGCGCTACTTGCGAGCAGTTTACTAAATGTCTGAGAAGTGTCCCCGATCACAAGATAGTTGATAATTCCTTGTTGGAGATGTTCTACTGTGCACGTGTTGAGAATAGCTAGGCTTGTGCGGACACTATCATGTGGGGCATGTTTCTAGATCAACCATTTGCATGGATTGTTGAGCATATAAAGCAAGTGGTCAAGATGTATAGTGCATGGGATAGCTGGATAGAGCTTCAATAAAGGGATCATATGTTGTTAGTGTGTGTTCAGAGTAAGCCAAAATCTATGAACAAATTATACAGCAGCTTGCTCAGCATCACACAAGCATGGTTGTGGTGATCAAGCAGAACAAGAAAGAGTGAGCACAATGGTTCACCAACCTCCATGTGCACCTACGTATGGAGAGTCATACTTTGAGTAGGACACATGTTTTGCGAATGACTAGACGGGGGGCTTCCGTACAAACGCGCAAGGATCCAAAGGAAAGCAATTTCAGAACTATGGTAGAGATGGAGCTTTCAAAGACAATCTTGGTGGCTATTATTATATGAAAAGAGGTCTAGATGCAGATTGGGGTCACAGAGGAGTCTTTAGAAATTATCCTTACGTGCCACCACACAACCAGGACGTGGATAAAGGCAATTCAAGAATTGAGGAGAAGTTTGACCACCTGTTGAAGAAGGCAGAGACACAGGATGAGACTTTAAGGTGCATGAAATCAGATATTTCAAGCGTACATTAGAAAATAGAGTCCCAGTCTATGGATATTAAATAACTTGAACAATAGTTTGGTCAAGTGTCAAATCAGTAGATTCAGCGTCAGAAGGGTACATTGTCTAGCAACACATTTCAAAATCCTAAGAATTAAGGGCAGTGTATGGCGCTTACTACTAGGGGTGGTAAAAGCACCATTGGTCCTCCTATACTGATTGATGTGGAAGATGTTCATGAGAAGATGGTTGCAACAAAAGATGCGGATGAAGGAAATTATCGTGGCAAAGATGGGGTGAGTGAAGCAGCTATAGTGCGATAGAAGTTTAAGCCTTTCCCTAGGCCTTCTCCTCCTTTCCCTTAAAGAATCATAAAAAGGGAGGAGGAAGGCAAGTTCGAGCACTTTTTCTCCATGCTTAAGCAGCTATCCATCAACATCCCTCTCATTAAAGATTGGGAAAAAATGCCGAGCTATGCAAAGTATATGAAGGACTTGGTCACCAAACACTGCACCATAAGTCAGGAGCTTTCTCAAGAGTTTCAGCATTGCAGTTTTATCACTACGAAGTCCATAGCTTAGATGTTTAAAGATCCAGGTGCTTTCACAATCCCTTGCACTATAGGTGATGAGGAGTTCACAAGGGCACTACATGATTTATTTGCCAGTCTCAACTTGATTCCCCTTGTGGTCTACCAGAAGCTTGGATTTGGAGCTCCTAATCCTACTAGCATGCGGTTGTTAATGGAATATCGAACGGTGAAGAAGCCTATGGGGATACTTTATGATGTTTTGGTTAAAGTAAAAAAATTCATATTCCCTATAGACTTTGTGATCATTGATTGTGAGGTTGATTTTGTAGTACCTATTATTTCGGGAACGCCTTTCTTAGCTATTGATCATACCGTGGTAGATATGGAGAAGGGGCAACTCAATTTTAAATTTGGGAAGGATGAGGTTGTGTTCAACGTGTGTGAGAAATCAAGGAAAGATAATGACGTGAGGTCGTTCATATTGTCGAGACTATTGATGATGTTGAGCCAGAAGTACTACTTGATGTAAGATTGGGTATTGACACTTTGGAGGCAGTGTTAATGAATTTCGAAGGGGATGGTATCCTAGACGATGAGGAGACATTAAATGCTCTAGGGGTTTCTTATGGTCCTAGGGGTCAAACTAAGCTAGAGCTAGATTTGTCGAATCCACCTACAAAGCCTTCCATAGAAGACCCACTGGTGTTAGAATTAAAGGCCCTTCCAACACATCTGAAAAATATTTATTTTTGGGAGCAAATAACACCTTGCCGGTCATAATAGCTGCAGATCTGAATGATGAGGAAGTAGATTCCCTTGCAATGATGCTCAAACAATTTAAGATGGCCATCCAATGGACTATTCTAGACATTATCGTTATCCCTTCATTGGTATGTACACACAAAATCTAGTTAGTTAAGGACTGCAACTCAAGCATTGAGCATCAAAGGAGCCTAAAACCTCATGTGCAAGAAGTTGTGTAGAAAGAGATCATTAAATGGCTGGATGCAGAAGTAATCTACCCGATCGCCGATAGTGAAGGGGTGAGCCCGGTGTAGTGTATTCCAAAGAAAGGGCGTATTACAGTGGTACCTAATGCCAACAATGAATTGATCCCAATGAAGCCAGTCATAGGATGGAGTGTATGTATGGATTGTAGAAAGTTCAATGCCTCGACAAAGAAGGATAACTTTCCTATGTCGTTCATGGATCATATGCTGGATAAAACTAGCGGAAAAGGGGTGGTACTACTTTCTCGATAGGTATTCAGGCTATAAGTAGATCATCATTGCTCTAGAGAATTAGGAGAAGACTACACTTACATGACCCTATGGCACCTTCGCTGAAACGCCTTCAAAAAATGCCCGAAAATATGTCTCGGAAATGCCTATAATCGTAACCTTCATATATCTAAAAAAATCCATGCATAATATCAAAAATCTAACTTCATATTCATGATATGGGGGCAAACGTTAGTGGGAAATGGGTATAAACCTGATTTTAGAGCACCCGTGGAAAGCAATTTAATTTTCAAAACTTGCAGAGTCCAAAGACAATTTGCGCCCAGGCCGCGACGCGCCAAGGGTGCGGATCAATATTATTTTATCCTGCAATTTCTGTTTTGGCCTAAGGATCTTGGGGTCATATCCCGATGCCCTGTTTTGTATAAAAAAAAACCTTATACTTAGCCATTTTTCAACTCTATATCAATCAATACCCTCTCAAAGCCGTCTCTAACGCTTAGCCAAATATTTCATCCAAATTCAAGTGACTCAAGCTTAATTTTGAATCTCAAGAACTCTTGGAAATCATCAAGTCTTCTTCAAGTCTACATCAAGAAAATCCATGTTTGATGTATATGGGTTTCAATCATTCATTCTTTTCACCCATAGTGCCCAATCTTTCTATCTTATGAAAATTGCATGTTTTCAAGTTGTATTATCTATGGGTATCTTTTATTATGGATTATAAGCATGAAATATCTTGGGGTTTTATGAAATGTTGATTTATTATACATGGATAGCTATTTCAAGCTTGTACTACGAATGGGTTTTGTCCATTGAACTATACATCTTTTGAGCTATTAAACTATGATCTATTATCAGATTTGATGATGGATTTTTAGGTATCTTACATGAGGGTTTTACAATATGTTGGTGGATTGATTTACATTGAGTTTCACATATTATTTCACACTTGAATTGCATAATTTTTTAACTAGCATTGTACATCCACCAAGTGTTTGATAAAATGTCTTTTCATGGATTCTTAAAGTTGTTGATGATCTATTTCATGATATATGAGTCACATGACTTTATGATTAGTTTAGGATTTCAATAGATGTATTGAATTCATGAAAATGTCTATGATGTCATAATGCCAAATTGAGTTTTTTTCAAAGATTTTACCTCTTGTGAATCTTTGATGTTAATGCAAGGATAATGTTGATGATGATCAGTTCTTATGTTTTAAAGCTAGGATCACCATTAGAGTTCAAAGATGTTTTATACCAACTCATGTTATGATTCTATGTTCATTACAAGTTGCTAAAGATATGATTATTTCAACTTTTTCATGGGATAAGGCTTAGCACCGATAGATTGAGGGGATGCCCTGTTTCTTCAAACTATGCACCAATATAGCAGTATACTTTACCCTTGCTTTACTAGTGTATCCATTTGGCGCACTCTCTCTTGAGATTCTTCCGGAAATGGATTGTGTTCTTATAAGGAAAAACTTTTTATAAAATCCTTTCCATAATGGGTCATGTTCCTGTAAGGCGAAGCTTCTTATGAAATACTTTCCAAATGGGTTGTGTTCCCATAAGGAGGGTTACTTCATATGAAATGGATCATGTTCTTGTAAGGTGAAGTATGGTTTACCTTGGAAAGTAGACTACCTTTTTACCGATAAGGGTAAATCATCGGGATTCCAAGTTTTAGATCTCTTGGTATAATTCTAAGTCAGTTGAGGACTTTTCTCATACCTATAAATTATGATTGATACAAGTTTAATGATTTACAAGTTTGTTTTACTTCACAAATTTATCATGAATGCCATATTGATATTACACTTAGCTATTGCCTATTACTATGCATTTTTTTAAATTTTGGTTATGTCTTATTAAATTGCATCTTATATACTTAGTATATTCAAATGAACTTATGCACCATGTAGGAATCGGAGCACTTCTTGATCATCCTCTACGAGGCTAGTGAGATTCTTCAAAGACAATCTTGGTTAGTCCTCAAATTTGGGGATATTATCTACTTTTTTGCTATTTTAAGACTTCTTATGTTGAACATTTAACATTATGTGGGTGAACCAGAAAAGTGTCTTGGCCATTGCTCAAATTTATGTTTACATGTGTTATTGGAACAAATGATGTATTTATGCTTTGAACTTTGACTCTTCTATGTTTTATTCTATCGTAGACTTCCCTTAGTCTTGCTTTCCCTTTTTATATTATCTCTTGTCGTTGTTTACTTTTCTTCTGTGACCAAGGATGTGTGATTGATACACTAAGAGGCTTGTTTGAGTTCCTTCGTGTTTCCATTAGTCATGTCACATCCACGCCGTAGGCTTGGGTCATGACAAACTTGGTATCAGAGGACTAGGTTGTTAATAGTCCTCGGACTCCAACACACCACGTTGATTAGAGTCTTATTCATGTTTGTGAAGTGTACCACAACTATAAGTAAGAAGCTATGAGGAGTTTTAGGAAATATTTCACTTCTTCATGATCTATGTCATGCGATAGAGTTAAGTTCTCTTAAGACTTATTCTTGATTCTTAACCATTATTTTTCAAAACTTGTCTCAAGCTATTCAAAATGGTGACATTTCCAATACGGATGTTCGTAATGCTCTATCGATATTGCCCAAAGCTATGACCGCCCAGCTCAACCAATCGGTGGGAACCCTCGAGATTTTAAATGATAAGAGGGGGGAGGAAAAGGCCAAAAGATCCCGAGTTGAGTGTGCTTCATCTTCTGCTAGACTATCGGTGCTCAAGTGCCCAAAGGGAAGTGTTTGACGGGAATTGTATAATGTTTCAAGTGTGGTGGTGTTGGGCATAAGATGAGGGATTGATTGGTGGCCTCAAGGGTAGGGAGAATGAGGGTCTAAACTGAAGATGGCAATGGTAGGAGGACCCATTCTAGGTGCCCAAAGTGTGGGAGAAATAATTATGGCACATATTTGAGGAAACCATGTGCATTATTTGGGTGTGTCAAGATCGGCCACATGATTAGCGACTGTCCATATATTTAAAAGAAGGGTAAGAGTGTTGGTGATCAAGTTTCTTCCCCTGCCACAAGAATGGGAAGTACCATCCGAGAGATTGTTTAGCCTGTTCGAGTGCATGTTTTGAGGGTTGTGCAAAGGATCACGAGTCTGAACCTTGTCCATGGGTTACTAAGGATTATGAATATGACTGTCAACATGCATAATCATACCCCTCTAGGGGTCACTAGGCTTGGCATGATGCTTCATAGGTATGCTGAAGGTTTTTGACTTTGATGTGTATGCATTGATAGACTCGGGTGCCACTCTTTATTTTATTACTCCTTTTGTCCTTTGAGACCCCGAAAGATAGACAAATTTCTTTTATTAGGACACATACAAGATCTTTGCTAAATACTTCAACTATTGAAATTACCACTAGGGACCCGCTATGCCAAAAGCGAGAGCCGTAAGAATCTCTGAAGTAAATAGTGGTTGATAAAGAACCTTCTTCAGTGGTCAAGTTGAAGCGTTCAAGGTCAGGAATAGTGGCGTTGAGTTTCTCGATCCTTTGACTGAGGTATTGATGGTAATTTTCGAATCTCATAGAACATGTCCACTAACGTCCTTTCCTGGCTCGGCACCCATGGGCCTTCTACCTCCACGCGTCATTGCTTCGTTAGGCTTTCGCCCATTGCGGAAAATTCCCCGTTTTGCCTTGCTCTAGCTTCTTTAGGGGTTATTACTTCTTTGGTAGCATTCACGATCTGATCTATGGAGTTTTAACCCTCTTGAACAAGTAAAACTTGACCCAATTTAAGGGGCGAACAAAAAGAGATAGAATCAGGCCGATTCCCGATTCAAATCGCACTCAAAGGTAGGGCATTTCCCATTTGAAGGTGCTCTTAGCTTGACATCATTGGTTAGGTTTCACTAGAAAGCTTGAACCCAATTCCTACGGTAATGAATGGGATCATTAAAATAAGCAAGAATACTATTTTGACGGCAGTCTCTTCAGGGTTCCAAACTTTTTGTTAGTCTCGACTCATTGTGTGAACCTTATGATGTCTCTACCCCGTTGGTGAGTCCATTGTTGCTAGGAGAGTCTATAGGTATTATCCCATGTTTATTTTGCATAAAATCTTGCTTGTGATTATGTTGAATTAGATATGGTGGATTTTTTTGTTATACTTAGGGTAGATTGGTTGCATGCATATTATGCTTATTTTGATTGTAGAGACCGTAGGATTAAATTCTAATTCCCTAATGAACCCGCCCTTGAGTGGGAAAATTGTAATGTGGTTGTCAAGGGTGTATTTATTTCTTGCCTTAAAGCCCGAAAGTTGATTTCTAAGGGTTGTTCTATCATCTTGTGAGGCATAGGGATGTTGAGTCCAAATTCCTTCCTATTGAGTTGGTTCTGGTGGTTAATGATTTTTTTGATGTCCTTCTAGATATTTTGAATTTGTGGCAATGTCTTTTGCTTGACCAATGCCCTGTCTACGTTTATGGATCTTATGAATAGGGTTTTTAAACCCTACCTTGACTTGTTTGTGATGGTTTTGTTGATCGTATCTTCATCTATTCTAGGAGTGAAGGAGAGCATGTGAATCATTGGAGGGTAGTGTTACAACTCTTGAGGGATGGGAGGTTGATTGCTAAACATGAAAAGTGAGATTGTATGGTAACAATGGGTGATTTGAGGAATACACTGGTTGGATAAGTTGGGAATATATGAGGTTGGATGAAATTGAGAATGGTAATGTAGTGGTTTTGATGGTTCCAAATCTTCCTTGATTGAAGATGTCAAGTTAAAGCAATACCTTGATACTGCCTTGCTATAGTTGGATGTTTTGGCGGAAGATGGTGTACTGGAGATTTTCTCCCAAGGGAGAGATGGTGTCCTTAGGTTCTAAGGTGGGTTAGGTGTGCTTCTGTTGATAGTTGGGTTCATTTGAAAGTCGCACCCATGAAGGGTGTGACCCGATTTTGCAAGAAAGGGAAATTAAGTCTAAGGTTTGTGGGTCCTTATAGGGTGTTGAGGAGAATTGGTAAAGCTACTTATGAATTAGAATTGCCTATAGAAATGGATATGGTTCATCCAGTTTTTCATGTATCTATGTTGTGGCCCATGTGCTATAGGACTCTTTGAGGTTGTGGGTGTTGTGGAGGATGAGTTGAGTTATGAGAAGGTTCCAGTGGAGATATTGAATGGATATGTGGAAAGGTTGATTAATAAGGATGTCGTGTTCATCTAGGTCCTTTAGAAGAATCATCAAGTCAAAAGTATCACTTAGGGAGCTTGAGCAGATATTAAGAAGAGATATTCCTACCACTTTCATTCTATTTAAGCTTAAGATAGGAGAACTAAGCCCTTTCTATGATTTCATGTCTTAAGTTTAAGCCCTAATGTCATTTGCATGCATTCATGTTTATGTTGACAAGTATATGGTGATTTTGACGTTCATGTTTGAAATTTTTGAAATGATGTTGAAATGCATTTGTTGCATTCATGTCAGGTTGAAATCTTCATGATAACTTCTCTTATGTTCACTTCTTTGACATTTGGAGACGAATGTTCCCAAGGGGGATATTGAAATGCCCAAAAAATTGCCCGAAAATGTGCCTCGAAAATGCCCATGTTGTAACTTCCATATATCTCAAAATCTGTGCATGATATAAAAAATCCAACTTCATAATCATGATCAGGGGGCAAAATTTACTGGAAAAAATAGGTACAACCCCGATTTTAGAGCATCTGTAGCAAAAACTTAATTTTCCAAATTTGCAGATTCCAGAGACAATCCGCGCCCTGGCCACGATGCGCCAGGGGCACGGATCAGTGTTATTTCGTGCAACAATTTCTGGTTCGACCCAAGGGCCTTGGGTCATACCCCCATCCCAGTTTGGCGTAAAAACACCTATACTTAGTCATTTCACAACTCCATATAACTCAAGACCCTCACAAAACCCTCTCTAAAACATTGACAAATATTTCATCCAAATTCAAGTGACTCTAACTTAATACCAGATCTCAAGAACAGTATTCAAGCTTCAAGTCTCCTTCAAGTCTACATCAATAAAACCAAAGTTTGAGGTATGTGGGTTTCAACCTTTGGGTCCTTTCATACATGGTGCCCAATCTTCCTATCTCATAAAAATTGCATGTTTTCAAGTTGTATTATCTATGGGTATCTTTTATTATAGATTATAAGCATAAAATATGGTGGAGTTTTATGAAATGTTGATTTATAAAATATGACTATCAATTTCAATCTTTTACTATGAATGGGTTTTGTCTATTGAAACTATGTGTGTTTTGAGCTATGAAACTATGATCTATTATGAGATTTAATGATGGACTTTAAGGTATCTTACATGAAGGTTTTACAATATGTTGGTGGGTTGATTTATTTTGGGTTTTCTCGTATTATTTCACTCTTGAATTACATGATTTTGAACTAGCATTGCATACCCCCAAGTGTTTGACAAAATGTCTTTTCAATGACTCTTACAATTGTTTATGATCTATTGTATGATTTATGAGTCGATTAACTTTCTGATGATTTTAGGCTTTCAAAAGATGTATTAAATTCATGAAAATGTCTATGATTTTATAATGCCAGATTGAGATTTTTTTCAAAGATTTTACCTCTTGTGAGTCTTTGATGTTAATACAAGGGTATGTTGATGACGATCTATTCTTATGTTTTAATGTTTGGCTCACCATTAGAGTTCAAAGATGTTTTAGAGCTACTCGTGTTACGATTCTATGTTCATTACAAGTTACTAAATATATGATTATTTCTATTATTTGGTGGGATTAGGCTTAGCACCGATGTATTAAGGGGATACTTTATTTCCTCAAACTATGGGCCAACATATGAGTATACTTTACACTTGCTTTACCAGTAGATCTAATTAGTGCACTCTCTCTTAAGAGTCTTCCCGAAATGGATCGTGTTCCCGTAAGGCGAAGCTTCTTATTAAATCCTTTCCGAAATAGGTTGTCTTTCATAAGGCGAAGATTCTTATCAACTCTTTTCCAAAATGGGTTGTGTTCCCATAAGGGAGGTTACTTTATATGAAATAGGTCATGTTTCCATTAGGTGAAGTGTGATTTAACTTGGCAAGTAGACCACCTCTTTATCGATGAGGGGTAATCATCGGATTTGAAGTAGTAGCTCGCTTGGTGTTATTATATGTTTGTTGAGGTCTCTTCCCACACCTATGTATTATGATCTATACAAGTTGAATGATTTACAACTATGTTTTTACTTCAAGCATTGATTATGAATGCCATATTGAGATTACACTTAGCTATTGCCTATTACTATGCATTTTGTTTATATTGGCTATGTCTTGTTGTATTACATCTTACATATTTAATACATTCAAATGTTCTAATGGATGCTCTATGCCTACATGATGTTACCATGTAGGAACTAGAGCACCTCCTGATCATCCTCCACGAGGCTAGTGAGATTCTTCAAAGACAAGCTTGGTCAGTCCTCAAGTTCGAGGACACCATCTACTTTCTTGCCAATTTAAGAATTCTTCTGTTGAACATTAGACATTATAAGGATGAGCCTAGAAAGTGTCTTGGCCCTTACTCCAATCTTTGTTTAGAGGGGTTGGAACAAATGATGTGCTTATGCTTTGAGCTTTGACTCTTCTATGTTATATGCTATCAAAGACTTCCCTTAGTCTCGCTTTCCGTTTTTATATTATCTCTTGTGGTTGTATACTTTGCTTCCATGACCAAGGATATCTGATTGATATATTAAGAGTCTTATTTGGGTTCCCATTCGCCGTGTCAAGTCTAGGCCCTATGCTTGGGTCAAGACATTCACATTCTAGAGGATATGAAACAACCCAAAAAAAGTGCTCGAAAACGTGCCTCGGAAGTGCCCGAAATTTTGTTTTCCATATACCTAAAAATTGGTTTGTTATTTTGAAACTCTGACTTCATAGTCTTGTTTAGGGGGTGTGGGAAATGGGTTTAACTCAAATTTTAGAGCAACCATATCAAAATCCAAAAATCGCAAAGTATGCTATTTAGGAGGGTCGACTTTGAAGGGGCATATCTCTTAGTACACAAAGAAGTAGTGGCCGACGACCTACCAACTGAAAACTCTTTGAATAAGCTTTCCAATGTACTTTACTTAACCTTATTAGGAGTTTTGACGAAGGATTTATGCCCATTTTCGTAAAACTCGCCCGTGCAGAAAATGCAATTTCCAGTGAGCAATCTGTTTTGGTCCTATTTTTTCTTGACTTAGGTCCAAGACTTATAAGTCTTGGGCCTAACGGTTCCCACAATTTAAAATACATATACTTAGCCTTATTTCACCCTCATATCATCCTAAACATTCCCCAAAACTCACTCAAACATTTAGACTCATATTTCACTCTAAATTCAAGTCCCAAACTCGAGACCAATCTTAAGGATTTCTTCAAGGATTTCACTCAAGCTTCAAGTCTCCATTAAAGTCTTCTTCAAGAACCTTTCCAAAGATATGGTATGTGGTGTTGAACCATTACGTCCTTCCACCCATAGTGCCTAAACCCTCTTTTAATTAATATTATATGATTTAAAGTTGATTTTACATGTGGGTCTTGTATATTGAGAAATTTACTGAACAGTGATTTTAGTTCATAAGAGTATGGTTGTTTTAGTATATTTTGAGCTTCAAATCTTAGATCTAATATCGGTATTGATGAGGGGTTTTGATGTGAATGTCTTAGAGGTGTCGCAAGGTATTGATTAAAGGTTTTACCAATGATTTTCCTGCATGATTTCATCTCTAAATTGCATGCTCTTTTACCCCCATTACATACCCCCAAGGTGTTTGATAAAATGTCCAGTTATGTTTTCTTGAGAAATTGAAGGTCCAAAACATGAGATATGATATGAATGATATTATGATGATGAAATGAGTTTATGTACATGATTATTCCTACATGAGGTATTGCATTAGAGCTTATGATGAATCCTATATAAAGTTGCACTAGACCATACCCAATCCAGGGAGGGGGATAAGAGCCCGGGTAGCCATGTGAGGGGTTTATACTTCGCTACCTAAGATGATCGGGGTGTGACCATCTTCAACCTAGTTGGGGGCTTGTACTCATCAACCATACGAGGGGTTTATACTTCACCACCTAAGATGATTGGGGTGTGACCAACATCAACCATGTGAGGGGTTTATAGATTAAATCATGCAAGAAAATCTATTGTAAAACCATCAATCAACACCTTGCAACAGCCGCAACACATTCACATCAAAAACCTGCACCAAATCAAATATTCGATCTAAGATTTAGAGCTCAAAAGAAGCTAAAACAATCATATTTTCTTGAACTAAAATCATTGTGCAGTAAATTTTTCAATATACAGGACTCTCATGTAAAATCAGCTTTAAATAATGCATTATTAAGTAAAAGCAGGTTTAGGCCCCATGGTGGAAGGATCCAATGGTTGGACACTACATACCTTAGCTTCGGAGTTCTTGGTAAAGGTTGACAATGAAGACTTGAAGCTTAAAGAGAATCCTTAAATCTAGATGAGGGTTTTGGGCCTTGAATTTGGAAGTGAAAATATGGCTAAGTGTTTTGGGGAGTATTGCAAAATGTTTAGGATGATATAAGGGTGAAATTTGACTAAGTATAGATAAAAACACATTTGGGAAACTTGGGCCCTACACTTAGAATTTTTTAGGTCGCACAAGAAGACAACCAAGCAAAAAAACACATCTCCGTGTCACGAAGAGGACGCGAAGAGGGATTTGTACTAAAGCACGCCCAAGGCTAGTCACAGAAGCATCGTGAAAAGCTCACTAGAAATCGTCCCTTAAAAATTTAAAATTGCTATTCTTTTGCTCTTAAATTGAGGTTAGAACCTTTTAAACCTAATTCTGATCCTCTGATTGGAAATATGAAGTCGAATTTTCGAAATAACGAACGGAATATTAGATATATAGAAATTAAAATTCTAGGCATTCTCAGGCACGTTTTTGGGCAAAACTTTGGATCGTTTCAATATCTCCACCTTGGGAATATTCATCCCCGAATGTAAAAGAGATGTACAAGACAAGAGTGATCATGAACAAATCATCCCCCAACGAGAATACAACATAACATGTAATACACCACTTTCAAATTATCAACATAATTGTAAAATCATCATAAGTTTACCAAGTTAAACGTGAAAGTATATGAATGGCATAGGGGCTGAGATGTAGAGCATGAAATCACATATGAGACGTAAGACTAGTACCTTAGGCTTGAGTGGAGTTGAAAAGAGAATGATAGCGCTTCTGCATGTCCGCTTTGGCGTCCCAAGTAGCACTTTCGACTTGTTGGTTCCTCCAAAGGACCTTAATGGATGCCACTTCTTTGTTCTCAATCTCTTTACTTTCCTATCCAAGATCTGAACCGGGATCTCCTCATAAGTTAAGTTATCCCCCACATCACCTACAACATCAAGAGGTTCAATGGCATTAGGATCACCAATTCATTATCTCAACATAGAGATGTGGAACACTGGATTGGACTAAATCTATTTCACTAGGCAACTCAACTCATAAGCTACCTTGCCAACCCTCTTAATCACTTCATAAGGACCAACATGCCTTGAACTCAACTTCCCCTTATTAACAAAACGGAATACACCTTTCATTGAAGAAACTTTCAAATAAACCTAATCACCCACTTGGAATTCTAGGTCTCTTCTTCTCACATCCGCATAGGATATTTGACGAATTTGGGGTGTCCTCAACCTTTCCATAATCATCTTAACCTTCTCAAGAGCTTCCATAACCATATACATCCCTAATAATGCCACCTCTCTAACCTCAAACCAACCCACTGGTGATCTACAACGTCTCCCATAAAGAGCCTCAAATGGAGCCATACCAATGCTAGAGTGATAGCTATTTTTGTAGGAAAACTCAATGAATGGAAAATGGTAATCCAAACTTCCTTTAAGCTCCATTACATAAGCCCTAAGTACATCCTCAAGTGTTTGAATTGTACTTTCAGCTTGCCATCTGTTTGAGGGTGGAAGGTCGTACTAAGATGAACTTTGATACTAACACCCTTATGAAATGAACTCCAATTGTGTGAAGTGAATTGTGCACCCCGATTCGATATGATGGATAAAGGAACCCCAAGTAACCTCACTATCTCATGGATGTACAACCTTGCATACTCTTCAGCCCCATATGTAGTTTCGAGCAGTAGAAAGTGAGCCAATTTTGTCATCCTATCAACCACCACCCATATTGAATCAAAACTTTTTCTAGTCTTTGGCAACCCAACCATAAAATCCATATTAACTACCTCCCAGTTCCAAGTAGGAATCTCTATGTCTTGTGTTAGGAAACCCAACCTTTGATGTTCGGCTTTGACTTGTTGGCAACTATGGCAATCGGAAACAAATTTGGCTATGTCCCTCTTCATGCCTCCCCACTAATACATATCCCTCAAGTCTCTATATATTTTCGTGGAACCGGGGTAAATAGAATAAGAGGAGTTATGGGCTTCATCAAGAATCCTCTCCCTCTAACCATCAAGACATGGAATATACAACCTACTTTGGTATCTAAGGGCCCCATCTCCCCCTTATAAGAAAACCTCTATTTTGCCCTCTTTCACCAAGGCCTTTTATTCAAGGAAGGAGGAGTCTAGATCTTGTTTTGCTATCACCTCATCAACCAATGAAGATTTAGAATCATCAACCAGAACAACACCATTACCCACATCTTCCAACCTCACCCCCAATCTACCCAACCTATGCACCTCCCTAGCCATCTCCCTTTCCCCATCATCCATATGAGCTAGGCTACCCATGGACACCAGACTCAAATTATCCGCCACAACATTTGCCTTACCTGGATGGTAATTCACACTCATGTCATCGTCCTTAAGGAGTTCTACCCATCTTCTTTGTCTCAAGTTAAGGTCTTTTTGTATGAAGACATATTGAAGGCTCTTATGATCAGTGAAGACATAAACATGCACCCATACAAATAATGTCTCCAAATCTATAATGCAAACACTACTACGAGTAATTCAAGATCATAGGTGGGGTAGTTCATTTCATACGCCTTGAGTTGTCTAGAAGCATAGGCTATGGCCTTATCATTTTGCATTAGCAGACAACCCAAATAAACTCTAGATGCATCATAATACACAACAAAACCCTCAACCCCATCCGATAGTGACAACATAAGGGCGGACACAAGTCTATCTTTCAATGTTTGGAAACTTTTCTCATATTCATCGGTCCACACAAACTTCACCTTCTTTTGAGTCAATTTTGTCTTAGGAGAAGCGATAGAGGAAAACCCACTCACAAACCTTCTATAGTAACCAGCAAGGACCAAGAAACTCTTAATGTCCGACGGGGTCAACGGTCTAGGCCAATTCCTACTCACATCAGTTTTGTTAGGATCCACTTTTATACCATCCCCCGACACCACATGACCCAAGAATGCAACCTTCTTTATGCAAAATACACACGTGTCATATTTAGCATACTACCTCTCCTCCCTCAATCTTTGCAACACAACCCTCAAATGGCCTATATGCTCATCCCTACTATGTGAATAGATGAAAATATCATCAATGAAAACCACAACAAATGAATCAAGGTAGGGCTTCAAGACCCTATTCATTAGGTCTATGAAGATGGCTAGTGCATTAGTCAATCCGAAGGACATCACCATAAATTCATAATGCCCATATTTAGTCCGGAAGGCCGTGTTTGGAATATCACACTTGCTCACCCTCACTTGACGGTACCCGGACCAAAGATCAACCATAGAGAAAAAGCTATCCCCTTGCAATTGGTCAAATAAGTTATCAATCCTTGGAAGGGGATATCTATTCTTTATAGTGACCCTATTGAGTGGCCGGTAGTCAATGCACATTCTAAGTGACCCATCTTTCTTCTTTACAAATAACACTGGTGCACCCCAAGGTGATTGACTAGGTTAATAAATCCCCTTTCCAACAAATCTTTCAATTTCTCCTTTAACTCCTTCAATTCTGTCGGGGCTATACGGTAAGGGGAATGGAGATAGGTTGAGTGTCAGGAAGGATATCCATGCCAAAATCTATCTCCCTTTTGGGAGGGACATCGGGAAGGTCAGTTGGAAAGACATCAAGAAACTCGTTTACAACCAGGACTGACTCAATAGAAGGGACTTTGGACTCTACATCTTTGACCCTCACAAGATGATACAAACATTCCTTCGAAATCAACCTATGGGCTTTAATGCATGAGATGAATCTACCCTTTACTACCACATCATGACTTTCAGTTCAAGGATGGGTTCATTTGGGAATTGAACTTGACCCTATGGGTTCTACATTCAATAGAAGCATCGTAGATATGCAACTAATATATCTCGAGAATAACATCAAAATCAACAATATCTAATTCAACAAGATCACAAGGTAAGAGTTTACGCAAAATGCTAACCAAACAATTTCTATATACCCTCCTAGCAATAATAGACACACCAATAGAATTGGACACGTCATATGACTCATGCAACAACTCCAACTCAACATAGAACTTCCTAGCAATAAAGGGGATAATAAAGGAAAGAGTGGCACCCCGATCAGTCAAAGATATACATCAAGATCAAAGATTTTCAACATACTGAAAACAACATCGAGGAGCTTAACAACCCTTTGCCTCCCATATAGAGCATAAAATCGGTTGTGCCTTGGGGCACTACCTTGAGGACCACCTCTACATAATGGGACCGCATTTACAGCCCGAACCTTGCCACTGTTTCTTGGAAAATTAACTTTATTGTGACCAAGCTCTCCACAACCATAGCATGCACTAGTACCCATCAAACATGGGTCATTATGACCCTTCCCACATCTAGGACACACATCAATAGGAGCCACCCTACCATTACCTTGAGGTCGAGAGAAGTCATTGGCAAGCTCCCTATTTATAGCATGAGGAGGCCTTTGCCTTGTGGAAATCTAACGCTCTTGTGGAACTTGCCCTCAACACGGGCCCTTTTGGTCTCATGGCCCCTCCTTTTTCTCAACTCCTCTTCTTCCATTTGCTCGGTATATATCATCAATCGAGACAAGTCCATGTCACTAATAAGTAAGGTGGACCGACATTCTTCACTTACCAAGTCGGAAACCCCCAAAACAAACTTATTCATCCTTGACCTAGAGTTGGACACTAAGTGATGGGCATACTTTGAAAGTTGATTAAATTTGAGATCAGATTCCATCACAGTCATAGCACCTTGTTTCAAGTTCATAAACTCAACAAACTTTTCTTCCCTAAGCTCAAGAGAGAAAAATCGATTAAGGAAGGCCAATATGAATTCCTCCCAAAGCACCAAATAGCCATTATCCTTCTCACCCTTCCATTGATCAAACAAAATTTGGGCCACCCCTTTGAGTTAGTACCCCGCCAACTCCTCCTTCTCATTTGGCCCAACACCCATGAGAGACAAGATTTTGTAGACCTCATGAACAAAGTCTTGTGGATCTTCATCCACCTTTGACATTCGGAAAACTGAAGAATTCATCCTCATGAAGTCTCTTACCGTAGCTCCTGGGGTATTAGCATTTTGGGGCTTGTGCCCCTTGTTGGACTTGGTTGGCCACCACTTGGGAAAACATAGTAACAGCATCCCGGAGCTCACCATTGCTAGGTTGTTCCTCGGGAGTTTGGGCCCGTCTTCCTCTAGTGTTTGGCATGATCTAGCATAGAAAAGAAAAATCAATAGGGGGTAACTTATCACAACTCTACAGCACGACATAGAACATGAAGAAGGAAAATATTTCCTAAAATGTCTCATAGCCTCCTATTCATAGTTATGGCTTGTTTAACAACCATAAATAGCACTCTAATCGACGTGGTGAGTTGGGCTTCGAGGATCTAATAACCTAGTGCTCTGATACCAAGTTTGTTATGATCCAAGCCTAGAGCCTAGATGTGACACAGCGAATTGAGAACCCGAAGGAACCCCAAATAAGCTTCTTGAATTGTCATTACACATCCTTGGTCGC
Organism: Solanum clarkiae; assembly: GCA_011800125.2. Taxonomy (NCBI): domain Eukaryota; kingdom Viridiplantae; phylum Streptophyta; class Magnoliopsida; order Solanales; family Solanaceae; genus Solanum; species Solanum clarkiae. The sequence goes on from JAABOM020059960.1 coordinate 83,274, forward strand.
GAAAGCATATAAAAGACATTTAGGACAGAATGTGGCATTAGGGCTAAGGGAAAGCTTTGCAACACATCAACATCGAAAGACAAGGAATCATAGCTCATATCATAAATACATAACTTATCCAACAAACACCTCCACATACATAGATAGAGCGGGGGCTAAGACAAAGTAACCGGGCTCACCCTCGAAGTCAAATAGAACATAAGACAGTGTCTCAATACATAGATAAGAGGAAAACATAAACCAAAGTCTCCGAAATAGAGGACTCACTAACAATCTTAGAATAGTACCGTCTAGCCATGCGGAGGAGGAGGATGATCAACTTGGGCACCAGTTCCTACATGGTGATATCATGTAGGAGAGGGTGTGTATTAGTACATTTGAATGTACTAAGTATGTGGGATGCAATGCAACAAGATATAAGCTTCATATGTATAAGCTCATTTCATGATCATATAGTCAATTATATCATATAGCTCATATCATAAATACATAACTTATCCAACAAACACCTCCACATACATAGATAGAGCAGGGGATAAGACAAAGTAACCAGGTCACCCTCACAGTCAAATAGAATATAAGATAGTGTCTCAATACGTAGATAAGAGGAAAATAAGTCCCCGAAATGGAGGACTCACCAACAAGCTTAGAATAGTACCGTCTAGCCATGCGGAGGACGAGGATGATCAACTTGGGAACCAGTTCCTACATGGTGATATCATGTAGTAGAGATTGTGTATTAGTACATTTGAATGTACTAAGTATGTGGGATACAATGCAACAAGATATAAGCCTCATAGGCAATGGTCATAATATAGCAAGATGACATGTATGATCAATACATGAGTAAAATGTTATTAAGTAATCATGCTCATATAGAATATCATACGTGTAGAAGAGGCCAAGCAAGATTTCCAAGGTATGAACACCTTGGGGTTAGTGAAGATGTCTCCCCATCAATCAGGTGCATGAGTGTGAACTCTCCTCTCGGTTGGTGATAATGCCGCCCTATCACCTAGGTGGATGAGTATGAACCCCCATCTCAGTTGATAAGTATGAACCCCCATCTCATTAGTGATGATACCACCCAATCACTATGTGGAGAAGTACGAACCCTTCCCTCGGTTACCCGGGCTCTCGTCCCCCCAATCGGGCATGGTCTGAAACACTTTATATAGAGTTGATCATATGCATAAGCTCATTTCATCATCATATAGTCAATTGTATCATATATGTAAGCTCTTTCCATCACCATAACATCATTTATATCATATATCATGCTTTGGACCTTGAATTCCTCAAGAAACCATAACCGGACATTTTATTAAACACCTTGAGCTTATGTAATGGGGGTAAAAGACCATTCAATTTAGACATGAAATCAAGCAATAAAACCTATTGTAAAACCATCAATCGACACCTTGCAACACCCCAAGGACATTCACATCAAAATCCCACATCAAATCTGACATTGGATGTAAGATTTAGAGCTCAAAACATGCTAAAACAACCATACTTTCATGAACTAAAATCACTATGAAGTAAACTTCTCAATATACAAGACTCATATGTAAAATCAACTTTAAATCATGCATTATTAAGTAAAAGAGGGTTTAGGCACCATGGATGGATGGACCGAACGGTTCAACACCACATACCTTAGCTTTGAGAAGATCTTGATTAAGGTTGACAATGGAGACTTGAAGCTTGAAGAGAATTCTTAAATTTGGATGAGATTTTTGGGTCTTGAATTTTTGAGTGAAAATATATCTAAGTGGTTTGAAAAGTATTGGGTAATGTTTAGGATAATATAAGGGTGAAATTGGACTAAGTATAGATAAAAACACGTTCGGAAAACTTGGGCCCAACACTTAGAATATTTTGGGTCGCATAAGAAAACCACCAAGAGAAAATACACATCTCCGCGATGCGGAGAGGTATTTGTACTATAGCGCGCCCAAGGTGCGTCGCGGAAGCATCACGAACCGCTCACCGAAAAGCATCCCTTAAAAATTTATAATTGCTATTCTTTCGCTCTTAAATCGAGGTTAGATCCTTTTTCACCTAATTTTGACCCCCTGATGACAAATATGAAGTTGGATTTTTCAATAATAAATGAATTTTTAGATATATGAAAATTAATATTTTAGGCATTCCGATGTAAGTTTTTAGGCACTTTTTGGGGTCATTCACTTGGTGTCCAACACACCGCATCGATTAGAGTATTATTCATGGTTGTGAAGCGCACCATGACCATGAATAGGAGGCTATGAGGCATTCCAGGAAATATTTCATTTCTTCATGATCTATGTCATATGATAGAGTTAGGTCCCCTAGGGCTTAATGCTAATCTCTAATCGTTACATTTTAGGATATGCCTCAAGTTACTCAGGATGGTAATATATCAAATGCAGAGGTTCCCAATACTCTATGGGAATTGGCCAAAGCGATGAAGAAATTGATGACTCACCTCAATCAACAAGTGAGTTCTCCCGAGACATCAAATGGTAAAAGAAAGGGTAGTAAGGCCAAGAGGGGCTGTTTTGAAGGAAAGTTCCAAAGTCTCAAGGATAGATTTAATGCTATATTTCCAATATGTGGTAAGGTACATAGAGGCCCATGTTTGAGGGGTTCCAATGCTTGCTTCAGTTGTGGTGAAGAGGGCATAATAGGACTTTGTTTGAGTGAGGACTTGTAATGTGGTTGTGAAGGGGTAACTTTGTTTCTTGTCTTAAGGTGCAATCCCATGTTTGAGGGGTGCAAATGCTTGCTTCAGTTATGGTGAAGAGGGCATAAGAGGACTTTGTTTGAGTGGGGAATTGTAATGTGGTTGTGAAGGGGTAACTTTGTTTCTAGTCTTAAGGTGCAATGGATCTCTAAGATCTGCATTTATCATCCTTTAAGAGATAGGGATGTTGAACATAAGTTATTTCTGTTGAGTTAAATTATGGTGATCAATGAGTTAGTGAATGTCCTTTTCGATATTTTGAATTTGGGGTGGTGTCTTTTGGTTTGACTTATGCACTGTTTATGTCTATAGGTCTCATGAATAGGGTCTTTAATCCTTACCTTGTTATGTTTGTGGTGGTTTATAGTGATGAAGTATTAATTCATTTAGAGCTTGTGAACTTTTTGGGGCTACTGTTGCAAATCTTGATGGAATAGAAGTTGTATGCTAAGTATGAGAAGTTTGAAATTTTTGTTGAAGGAAGTTACCTTTCTAGGTTATGTGGTGTCGGGGGATGGGATTAAAATATATCCTAAGGAGATGGATATGATTAGAAATTGGCCTAGACCTTGGGCTCTATCAGACATTAGAAGTTTCTTGGGCCTAGTGGGTTGCTACCGGAGGTTTGTGAAAGGAATCTCTTCTATTGCTTCTCCAATGACTAAGTTAACCCAAAGGAAGGCTAAATTTGTATAGACCGATGAGTGTGAAAAGAGTTTCCAAACCTTGAAGGGTAAGTTTGTGTTTACTCCTATCTTGTCTCTACCAGAAGGGTTGTAAGGGTTTGTTGTGTATCATGATGCCTCCCGTATTGGCTTAGGTTGTGTGTTGATGCAAACAGGTAAGATAGCCTATACTTCTAGACAATTTGAGATGTATGAGAAGGATTATCCTATCTATGACCTTGAGTTGGCCGCCGCGGTAAATTCGAAATTGTTTGAATTGTGTAATCATCAATTATGGACATTGGTAAGCCTATTTGCTTTGAAAATTTGACGTTCTTATTTGTATAGGGTGCATTTGAAATGGTTACCAAACACAAGAGTCACCAATATGTGTTCACCCAAAGAATCTTAGCTTGAGACAATGAGGATGGTTAGAACTTCTTAAAGATAATGATATGAGTGTGCGTTATCATCCCAGTAAGACTAATGTTGTGGTCATTGCTTTGGGTGTCTATGAGTAGCCTAGTTCATATTGATGGTGGTAGCAAAGGGGTGACTAGGGAGGTCCATCAATTGGCTAGATTGCGAGTTAGGTTGTAAGAGGTTGATAATGGTGGTGCTACTGTTGTTGATGGGTCTAAATCTTCATTTGTTGAGGAGGTGAAAGCTAAGCAAGATCTTGACCCCACTTTGTTAGAATTGAAGGCATTGGTAAAAGACGCTAAGGTGGAGGTTTTCTCCCAAGGGGGAGATGGTACCCTTAGATACCAAGGTAGGTTATGTGTGCCTTGTGTGGATGGCTTGAGAGGAAAGATTCTTGTGTGTACCTTGTGTGGATGGCTTGAGAGATGTGCTCGTAAAGAGGTATGATGGGAGACGTTGCCGAATTCATATTCGGTTGTCATAGTTTCCAACGGTTCATAGCCGAACACCAAAGGCCAGGTGGCCTAGCATAGGACATAGAGGTTCCTACGTAGAAGTGGGAAAAGATTAATATGGATTTTGTGGTTGGGTTGCTAAGACTAGAAAGGATTCTGATTCCATTTGGGTTGTGGTTGATAGGATGACAAAATCAGCTCACTTTTTACTGGTTTAGACTACATATGGGGCTAAATATTATGCTTGGTGGTACATTCATGACTTAGTAATGTTGCATGGGGTTCCCTTGTCCATCATATCGGATCGTTATACACAATTTACTTCACACTTTTGGAGGTCCTTCCAAGGAGCTTTTGAAACTAAGGTAAAGCTTGGTAGAGCTTCCCCCTAAACGGATGGCCAGGCCGAAAGAACTATCCAAATACTTGAGTACGTGCCTAGGTCTTGTGTATTGGAGCTTAAGCGTTATCGGGATGATCATTTTCCTTTGATTGAGTTTGCATATAACAATAGCTATCATTCAGCATTGGTGTGGCTCCTTTTGAGGATCTCTATGGTAGTTGTTGTAGATCATCGATTGGGTGGTTTGAGGTTTGAGAGGTGGCTTTTTGGGACCAGATCTTGTTATGAAGGCTCTTGAGAAGGTTAGGATGATTTCACAAAGGTGGAAAACGGCCCGAATTCACCAAAGGTCTTATGCCGATGTGACGAGAAGGGGACCTTGAACTTAAAGTTGGTGATTGGGTCTATTTGAATGTTTCACCCATGAAGGGTGTGGTTTGTTTTGGTAAGAAGGGTAAGTTAATCTAAAGATATGGGGGTCTGTGCACAGTGTTGAGGAGGATTGGTAAGGTTGCATGCGAAATGGAGTTGCCTATGACTAGGGATATGGTTCGTTCGGCTCTTCATGCATATACGTTAAGGAGATGTGTTGTTGACTCCAGTGCAATAGAAATGTTGAGGTTGTGGATGTTGTAGAGGAAAAGTTGGCTTAGGAGGAGATCTTGGTGGAGATATTGAATGGATAGATGGGAGGAGTTGGTTAATAAGGATGTGGTGTTTGTCAAGGCACTTTGAAAGAACCGTCTAGTTGATAAATCTCGTGGAGCCGGAGTGGGCATGGAGAATCAATAACCAAACCTCTTTAATCTATTCAAGCTTTTGGTAACGTGTCAAGTCCTTTCCTTTTATGATTCTAAATCTTATGTTTCAGCCCCTATGTCATTTGCATGTATTAGTATTTATATTGACAAAGTTCATGGTGATTTTACACTTACATTGAGATTTTGAAAATGGTGTTTAAGTGTGTTTTTGCATTCTTGTTGGGGTTTATTCCTTCATGACTACCCATCTCATATACATTTCTTTGACATTCGGGGACGAATGTACCCAAGGGAGAGATATTGAAATGACCCCAAAAAGTGCTTAAAGTTGTGCCTCAAAAGTACTTGGAATCATAATTTTCATATATCTCAAAATCCATGTGTGATATTGAAAATTTGACTTCATATTCTTGATTAGGGGTCAAATTGAATGGGAAATGGGTCTAACCTCGATTTTAGAGCAACCATAGCGAATTTCAAAATTTCAAAGTGAACAAGAAACAGTGAGTAGGCGCGCCCCTGGCGCGACACAGGCAGGGTGCGCCATAATGTATCTGTGCCCAATTTTATTAGTCCCAACTTCTATAAACTTTCCTAGCAACAATAGATTCACCTATAGGAGTAGATACTTCATATGACTCATGCAACAACTCGGGGACAACATGGAACTTTTTTGCAACAAAAGAGATAATAAAGGAAAGAGTGGCACTGGGATCAATCAAACATACACATCAAAGTTAAAAAAGTTTAACATACCGGTAACAACATCGGGGACCTCACAAAACCCTTGCCTCCCATGTAGTGCATAAAACTAGTTGTGCCTTAGGGAACCACCTTGAGGACCATCTCTACCCAATGGAACCGCATTTGCACCTCGGCCCTTGCCATAGTTTCTTGGACAATCTACCTTTTTGTGACCAAGATCCCCATATTCATAGCAAGCATTAGAACCCTTCAAACATGGGCCCTTTTGACCCCCTCCACATTTAGGATACACATCAATGGGAGCCACAACACCAACACCTAGCTGCCTAGGGAGATCATTGGCAAACACCCTATTAGAAGCATGGTCAGTCCATTGGCCTTGATGAAACTGGCCGCCTCTTTGGAATTTACCCTCAAGATGGGTCCTCTTGGCCTCATGCCCCCTTCTCTTCCTCAATTTTTCTTCCTCCATTTGCTCGCCATAGTTCATCAACACAGACAAGTCCATGTCACTAATTAGCATGGCAGACCAGCATTCTTCACTTACTAAGTCGGAGACCCCATCACAAACTTGTTCATCCTAGATCTAAGATCGGCCACCAAATGAGGAGCATACTTTGAAAGTTGATTAAACTTGAAGGCATACTCCCTCACACTCATGTCAACTTGTTTCAAGTTCATGAACTCCACCAACTTAGCTTCGCTAAGCTCAAGAGGGAAAAACCGATTAAGGAAGGCCAATTTGAACTCCTCCCAAAGCACCATATTACCAACCCCCTTCTCACCCTTCTATTGATCGTACCGTATCTGGGTTACCCCTTTGAGTTGGTACGCCGCCAACTCTACCTTTTCATTCGGCCCAATACCCTTGATATTCAAGATTTTGTAGACCTCATCAATGAACTCTTTTGGATCTTCATCCATCTTTGACCCATAGAAAATTGGAGGATTCATCCTTATAAAGTCTGTTATTATAGCTTCTGGGGTAGTAGCATAAGGAGCTTGGGCCCCTCGATTGACTTGGTTGGCCACAACATGGGCAAGCATAGCGAGAGCATCTCGGAGCTCACTATTGTTAGGTTGCTCCTCGGGAGTTTTAGCCCTTCATCCTTGAGTGTTTGGCATGATATAGCATTGAAAAGAATAATCGCTAGGGGAAAAACTCACCATAACTCTATAGCATGACTGAGAAAAAGAAGAGGGGAAACATTTCCTAAAATATCTCATAGCCTCCTATTCATAGTCATGACGCGCTTCACAACTATGAATAGGACTCTAATCGATGTAGTGTGTTGGACAATAAGGATCTATCAACCTACTACTTTGATACAAAGTTTAAGGCCTATACATGACACGGCACAAGGGGAACCCAAAGGGACCCCAAGCAGGCCTCTTAGAATATCATTGTATATCCTTGGTCGCGGAAGCAATAGATACTACATAAAAGAATAAGAATAGGGGCAATGGGACTAGGGGAAAGATTGCACCACATCATAATCAAGAGACAAGAGACAAGATCATATCATAGACATCAAGAACAATAGAGTCAAGGCTCTTAGCATAGATAAGGATGGAGGCCAAGATGAAGTAAATGGCCTCACCCTCATTGTCAATATAGACAATAAAGAAAAATGTCTCAATAAATAATAGGAGTTTCATTGGCTAAGGTCCTCTGAGTGGAGGACACACCAACCAGCTTGAATAGCACTGAACTAGCAATGTGGAGGAGGAGGAGGATAAACTTAGGCACCAGTTCGAATAGGGTGACATCATGTAGGCATAGAGTATATGTTAGTACATTTGAATGTACTAAGTATGTAGGATGCAACGTAAACAAAAATTGAGCATCATAATCAAAATGCATAACAATAGGAAATAGGCATACATATAAGAATATGACATGTATGATCTATGCATAAGTAAAACATGCTTAAGTAATTCATGCTCATATAGAATATCATATATGCAGAAGAGACCAAGCTATATTTCCAAAGTACAAACCCCTTGGTAGGTTAGCGATATAGCACCCATCACCCTATAGTATGAGGTACAAACCACTTATCAAGGTTAGTGATGATAGTACCCATCACCCAAGTCTGTGATCTACAAACCCCTCATCAAGGTTAGTGACAATAGCACCCACCACCCTAGTGTGAGAGGTACAAACCCCTCATCAAGGTTATTAATGATAGCACCCATCACCCTAGTGTGTGAGGTACAAACCCCTCATCAAGGTTAGTGATGATAGCACCCATCACCCTAGTGATTGAGATGTTGACCCCTCAACTAGGTCACCTGAATCGGGAATGGTATTTTGCAATAATTTATATAGAATATATCACATACATAAGCTAATTTCATCATCATATAGTCAATTATATCATATCTCATGCTTTGGACCTTCAATGCCTAAAGAAAACCCATCTGGACATTTTATCAAATGCTTAGAGTGTGTGTAATGCTTGTGTAAAACCATGAAATATAGAGATAAAATTATATAAGAAAATCCATTATCAAATCATCAATAAACACCTTACAACACTCTCTAGAAATATACATCAAAACCCCTCATCAAATCTTATAATAGATCAAATATTTATAGCTCAAGATATAGCAAAACAGTCACAACTTTACATAGCTTTAACATAGTGTGTAGAGAATTTCATAATAATCAAGACCCATTTGTAAATCAACTTTAAATCATACAAATTAGAGCAAAAGAAAGCTTAAGTATAAGGGGTGAAAGTAACCCATGAAAGAAACCCACTTGCCTTAGCTTGGAGATGAACTTGGTGAAGATTGGAGATGGACACTTGAAGTTTGAAGAAGAACCTTGAAGGAGAACCTTATCTTGGGATGAGGGTTTGGGACTTAAATTTAGGGAGTGAAAATATGACTAAGTGTTTTAGTGAGTATTGGGAAATGTTTAAGATGATATGAGGGTGAAATTTTGCTAAATATAGGTAAAAACACATTTGGAACACTTAGGCCCATGATCCAGAAGCCTTGGACCAATATAGAAATTGCCGACAACAAAATACATAGTTCCACATTTGGTCCGTGAAGCAGAGGCCAAAATAACACATGTTCGCGACAACTGCGCGTCGAGGTGTTGTCGCGTATCGATTCTGATAAGAAAAATTATTAAAATTGAAATTGCTAATCATTTGTTCTTAAATCGGGGTTAGACCCTTCTCTCCCCAATTTTGACCCCTTGAACTAGAATATGAAGTCGAATTTTTGATATCACGCATGAATTTGGAGATATATGGAATTTAAAATATTGGGCATTCCGAGGCACATTTTTTGGGCATCTTTTGGGGTTGTTTCAATTGAGTTGAGTTGTTTGAGATAAATCAAAGAGATGAGTTTTAGTGGATTTTCCTGAGCGTATTTTAGTCTTAGAAGGAGTATTAAGCACCAACTTGGATAAGAGGGTAACACCTAGAACTATGTTGATAGTGTAGGATAGTCGTATAGTTAACTCTGGCAGCTCATGTTTCAAAAGATGGATATTCTCTTTAGATCAGAGAGAGAGGAGAATTGATAATCCTTTGCAAGATTAGGAAGGGCATGGCAACAATATCGCCTTTGTTGTGCATCACCAAATTAGTGGTGGTAGGAGTTATGTCAGTTAGAGAAACTTCCAAGCAAACTTGACTGAGCATATGTGTTTTCAGCTGAGCCGCATAAACTAAATCTATATTCAAAGCAGGATCTTTAAACTTTACACTTAAATAGTCATCAAATTAAGTTATGAGTTGATGAGCCGAGCCCTAGTCGGGCCTATTAAGTTGAGTTAAGCTTTACTTGTTTATTTTACCATTATTACATACAAGTATATTCCATGTGCAAATGTCTATTTAGGTCTGCATCATTAATCACGTAGATACAAATGATAGAGGACTTTAGCCAGTGCATCCTTGACGTACAGCTTCTCTCTTCTTAGAGTTGATGAACCCTTCTTGCTTTTCAGAGGAACCTTTCTTTTCTTCTTTATTTGAGTATTAGCATTATTTTCTGTTGATGTAGCCTGGGGCTTGTCTTGGTACCTTCTAGATTGGAGTAGAGGTTTCGTAGATATTGAGTAGAGGACTATTACTAGTTATTTATTTTCCAACTTTGTTCTTTGGAAACTTTATTATATAAGAAGTGATATTTATCTATTTGATGCCTTTCCTTGAGTAATTCTTCTGTTGTCAAGCACGATGTGATGAAGAGTCCAGGTGATTCTCTTGGGGTATCAGAAATGGTTCTTGCTCGCCACACCAAGGGTATCCTCTCGGGGAGTGACATAATTGGGTTTGATTATAGAACTAGGGCCTCTATATATTGATATTGTCCATCATTTTTTCTCTTCCGTTGATATGTTAAACTATGATTGAATGAATTTGAAGAGGCCATGTGGTTCGTTTGGGAGCCAACAATTGTTTTTGAGTGTCAGCCACCTAAAGATAACCTCTCGGGGCGTGACACCTAAACTATTAATAATGTTGATATAGATAAATAATATTATCCAAGAACATAATAGCCAAGGCTCCTTTTTGGGACCAATAATGTAGAAGAGGATTTTGACATGTAAAATTTACAAAAGCTATACAAATATGTCATCATTACTAAAGAAACGCTGTGGTAGATGTAAGAAAATTTTACTTTTAAATTTTTTTAATTTGTGTGATTTTGTAAATCATTTAATTTGTCATTCAATGATCTAGAAATTTAAGATTCTTTTTTATTTTTTTCTACTCTTAGAGTTGATCTGCCGTCTCCGTCGATAGAGGGTTGTTGCTGTAGTAATTTTTTGAACTTTTTTCCAGTGATTTTGATAAATCATTTGCGAGGATATTGAAATATTTTTATGTTTTGACATTCTTTCTAATATATTTTAAAAGATCTATTTTTTCGAGTTCCTTTATTATTTGAGTGAAGTTAATAAATTATTTTGTCCCTGTAATTTCGATCTTAGATTTTTGAATTTTTTTTAAATGTTCTTTCCATTGTTTCTTTTTTAAAATAAAAATGATATAAATTTTGACACATTTGTATTTGGAGTTCCTTTTTTATTTGAGTGAAGTCGATAAATTATTTGTCCCCGTCCTTTTGATCTTTGATTTTTGAAGTTTTTTCAAATGTTCTTTCCATTGGTTTTTTTTTTTTTTAAAAAAAAGAAATGATATAAATTTTATTTTTCTTAATTCTCATCGAGCCCATGGTTATTGAGACAACCTCTCTATCTTTGTGGTCGGTAGAGGTAAGACTGGCGACATTATAAATACCATTTTTATATTGACATGTCACACACGTCCAATGCATGCATCTTAAACTAGTAATAATTTAGATATAAATAATTAATATTATTTATGAATATAGTATTCAAGGCTCCATTTTGGGACCAATAATATAAAAGAGGGTTTTGACATATGGAATTTGCTAAAAGCTATACAAATATGTCACCACTATTTAAGAAACGTTGTGATAGATGTAAGAAAATTTTCTTTTTAATTTGAATGAAGTTTATAAATTTTTTTATTTGTGATTCAATGATCTAGAAATTTTAGATTCTCTTTTACGTATTTTTAAAAGTTTTTTTCTTCTCTTAGAGTCGATCTGCCATCGCCTTCGATAGAGTATTGCTGCTGTAGGAATTTTTAAATTTTTTTTCCGTAATTTTGATAAATCATTTGCAGGGACCTTGAATTTTTTATTTTTATTTTTTGACATTCTTTGTAATGTTTTTTCAAAGACCAATTTTTTGGGGGCTTTTTTTTATTTGAGCGAAGTCGGTAAATGATTTGTGTCTAAGATTTCAATCTTGGATTTTTGAATTTTCTTTAATGTTCTTTCCATTTTTTTTTAAATAGAAATGAGATAAATATTTATTCATTTGTATTTGGGGGTTCCTTTTTAATTTGAGTGAAGTTGATAAATTATTTGTCCCTATGATTTTGATCTTTGATTTTTAAATTTTTTTCGAATGTTCTTTTCCATTGTTTTCTTTATTAAAATAGAAATGATATAAATTTTGTTTTTCTTAATTCTCGTCGAACCCAAGGTTATTGAGACAACCTCTCTATCTTTGTGGTCATTAACGTAAGATTGCCGGTATTATAAATGCAATTTTAATATTGACATGTCACACATGTACAATGTACATATCCTAAACTAGTAATAATGTAAATATAGATAATTAATACTCCCTTTGTTTCATATTAAGTGAATTGATGGGTCATTTCACACATATTAAAAAAAAGAAACAAAGAAAAAATTCAGTCATGTTTTTTCATTTTTACCCTTTCCAAACTCCACACACTCATTTAATATATTATTTATTTCTCATACAAAACTCAACCTTAGAAACTTAATTAATGAAGGGTAAAATTGAAAAAAATTTCCAACATATCCCTTGAAAAGTGAACAATTCACTTATTTTGAGACATCAAAAATTTCCCAACAATTCACTTAATATGAAACAGATGGAGTATTATCTAGGAATATACTAGCCAAGGCTCCATTTTGGGACCAATAATAGAAGAGGGTTTTGACATATGGAATTTGCTAAAATATATACAAATATATCACCATTGTTGAAGAAATATTATGATGTGAGTAAATTTTCTTTTTAATATGAGTGATATTGATAAATCATTGTATTTGTGATTCAGTTATCAAGAAATTTTAAATTATTTTTAATATTTTTTTAATTTTTCATTCTCTTAGAGTCAATCTGCCGTCACCATCAGTAGAGAGTTGTTGCTATAGTAATTTTTTTTTAAATTTTTTCCCATGATTTGGATAAATCATTTGGAAAGATCTTCAAATTCTTATTTTACGACATTTGTTCCGATGTTTTTTCAAAGATCAATTTTTTGGGGGTTCCTTTTTTATTTGACTGAAGCCAATAAATTATTTGTCCCTTGTGATTTGGATCTTTGATTTTTGAATTTTTTTAATGTTGTTTCCATTTCTTTCTAAAAAAATAAAGATGATATAAATATTAATTCATTTGTATTTGGTGGTTCCTTTTTAACTTGAGTGAAGTCAATAAATAATTTATCCCTGTAATTTCAATCTTCGATTTTTGAATTTTTTTCAAATGTTCTTTCCATTGTTTTTTAAAAATAGAAATGATATAAATTTTCTATTCCTTAATTATCGTCGAGCCCAAGGCTATTGAGACAACCGCTCTATCTTTGTGGTCGATAAAGGTAGATTGTCGATATTATAAATACAGTTTTTATATTGACATGTCACACACGTGCATTGGACGTATTCTAAACTAGTAATATTGTAGGTATAGATAATTAATATTATAGAAATATAGCAGGAAAGGCTCCATTTTGGGACCAATAATATAGAAGAGGATTATGACATGTGAAACTTTTTAAAATCTATACAAATATGTCATCATCATTGAAGAAATGTTGTGTTAGATGCGAGAAAATATTCTTTTTATTTTTTTTAATTTGAATGACGTTGATAAAGCATTGTAATTGTGATTCAATTATCTAGAAGTTTTAGAGTCTCTTTTATGTTTCTTTTAATTTTTTCCTTCTCCTACAGTCGATCTGCCATCGCCATCCATATAGGGTTGTTCTTATAGTAATTTTTTGAATTTTTTTCTCTAGTTTTTATAAATCATCTAAAAGGATCTGAATTTTTTATTTTTATTTTTATTTTTTGACATTCTTTCCAATGTTTTTTCAAAGAACAATTTTTTAGGGGTTCCTTTTTTGTTCGACTGAAATCAATAAATTATTTGTCCTTGTGATTTTGATCTTTGATTTTTGAATTTTTTTGAATATTTCTTTCCATTGGTTTTTACTTAAAAGAAATGGTATAAATATTGATTCATTTATATTTGGGGATTCCTTTTCAATTTGAGTGAAGTCAATAAATTTTTTGTCCATGTGGTTTTGATCTTTGATTTTTGAATTTTTTTAATGTTCTTTCCATTTTCTAAAAATAGAAATGATATAAATATTATTTTTCTTAATTCTTGTTGAACCCAAGGTTATTGAGACAACCTTTCTATCTTTGTGGTTGGTAGAGGTAAGATTGTCGATATTATAATGCATGTATCCTAAAATTGTAATAATGTTTATATAGTTAATTAATATTATCTAGAAAATAGTAGCCAAGGCTCCTTTTTCGGACTAATAATATGGAAGAGGGTTTTGACATGTGGAATTTGTGAAAAGCTATACAAAAATGTCACTATTATTGAAGAAATGTTGTGATAGATGTGAGAAAATTTTCTTTTAAATTTTCTTTATTTGTGCGATTTTATGAATCATTTTATTTGTGATTCAATGAACTAGAAATTTCAGATTCTTTTTTTTTCTGTAAAAAATTTCTACTCTTAGAGTCAATTTGCCATCACCATTGATGGAGGGATTATCACAACCCGACTTCTTAAGTCACGATGTCGCATATTGAATCCCACCTACAGGCAAGCCAACCTAATGCCTATGGCACCTGATTTGAAACACTAATGATAAAGATACTAACAACATATAAACAAGCCAACAACAACCTATCCTAGGACTTGTAAGTCACCTGGACAGAACTACTACAAACTCACAATAAAATATATATGT